>OX637551.1:2076957-2369414 GCA_951800025.1 Oligia strigilis
GTTAACCCATACGAACAGTAGGTATAAGTTCCGGTCATTATTCCGATAAGGCCCCGAGGGCGCTCTCCTTGCGATAACAAATGATACATGACATTAACTTGATGTATTGTTGTAGCATTCTTTTCAGTTGGAAGTTATGTTTATTGTCGGTTGTAAAGCTTCCTCCTACATTATTGTGGGAAACTATTATTAGTTTTGTGTGCTGTTTTATATCAATTTGTGCAGTAGTTTTGTGAATACGTTGTAAAATATTCTGAACACAAACAGGGTTGAGAATTTGTTTTATTATGTGTAGTCATTCTATATTTATAAAGCGTTTGATTTTGTTTTAAATATGTGGACAGAAATGTGGGGTACACAGATATAAAGAATTGAGACTTTGAGAGGTTGAAATAAAGTTGAAAGTTATGCAGTGGTCAGTGCCGGATTAAGATTACTTGATGCCCTAAGCAATCCACGCCTGTAGGCCCACCTAACCACTAGTCGCCTCGGTATTTTCTCAAAATCTCGAGATATTTGTAAAGATTGGCGCACATCTCTAGCTAGAGTGACTTTTGGGTCTTGTAATATCTTGCTGATAAACAGCCTTGCCTTTCATGTGCTAGCAAAAACTGTTTCGGTGCTGTTTCTGCCTTAAGGTGCCCCCCGAGACGTGATGCCCTAAGCAATTGCTTAATTTGCTTATGGCTACTGGCAGTGGTTTATTTTAAACAAGGAGTAAATATGTCTATATTTGTACGAAGACGTAGGCTGTTTGAAGAAGTGAGTATCTTGGTGTTCTTTTGAGGTGCTATGTTATCTGACATCATGCGTCAACTATTATAATAACAGCTGTTTGAATCTTATGACTATGGCCCTGACTTATTGTGCCGGAAGGAATCAATTACTTTATGATTATTTTATAATTCCTTTGATTTCACAGTTAGTACCTAATGACAGTAGACAAACAGTGGCACTCCGGAGTGCCGACAGAAGTGAAAACACAACACAAACAGAATACTTTGCCATCATTCACTGACATATCGGATATACCTACATTAAAACCGAGTACATATCGAGGACAGCCGAACACATCCGAAGCGGGTATTTTTTTAATCGTCTTATAAACAAAACATGCGCGGTGTCGCTTACGGTAACAGTGGCGCGAGATCAATGGTTTTTTCCCAGCTCTCAAAAAATGCCCAACGCGCCTAAAGAAGTTTTCACTTCAATAAAGCCTTATGTGCCGTATACTCATTAAAATTTAGATTGTACTTTTTTTTTCTTTCGTTTGTGTGATGATTAACACCTTATTTTTCCTTCCACAGCTATCTATGAAAGAATGGGACATCCCTTACGACGAGCTGAAGCTGTTCGAAGTGATCGGCACGGGTCGGTTCGGCACGGTGTACCGCGGCAGCTGGCACGGCGCTGTGGCCGTCAAGGTGCTGCACGTGCTCAGTGACGACTGTGTGCCGCTCGATACCTTCAAGCATGAGGTAACATGAACATTATTACTTGATATGTCACTAAGGGCGCTTTCCACCAAACTTTTATACTTAGATTAACTGATCCTGAGAATAGGTTTTAAATTTTTGAGTTTATCCATACTAAAACTGTCAGACGTCAATTTTATTCCAAGAATAAAAGAGGGGCAACTGAATAATATGAAAGAGAAGGGAATGAATGATAGCGTGACGGTTGACAGGAGAGAATGGAAGAAGAAAACGTGTTGCGCCGACCCCAAGTAACATGGGATAAGGGCAGGAAGATGATGATACTCAGCGCTTCTCCTCCACTTTTATTATGCGCACAGCCAAAGTGTGGAACTCTCTGCCGGCATCTGTGTTCCCTCCCACATTTAACCCATCTGCCTTCAAAGCAAGAGTGAACAGGCATCTTCTGGACACGCTCGTTCCACCATAGACCTCATCTATCGCTTACCATCAGGCGTGATCGGGGTCAAGAGCGGGCCCATTTGGTAATAAAAAAAAAAAGAGGGGCAACTCTCGTAATTTTAAGAACGTTCACAGTTTGGGTTAGTCAGTTAGTTTGGGTTCAACTTCTGCCCTGCTTTAAGAAGTGATGGTAAGCTCTCAATCTGTCAAAATTCCCTCTAGTGTCCCTACATTCTGCAAGTTTTAGACATTTGTTTGTCGCCGAGATGAGACTGCGACTAGATTTTGAACGTTTTAAATTACTAGAATAAATTGACCGTAAGATATCTGACTTGGGTTAAATCAGCTCTTAGAAAAGTTAACTCAGCTATGGAAAAAGTAAAACATGTTCAAAAATGAGGTGAGTAACACTTAACTGGAAAAGTTAAGGATATAATTACGGAGAAAATGGTAAACAAATTGCTTTATTGGACTTGGCCAATAGTTATAATAGCAGCTGCATTACTGAACCTTAGCTCAATTGCTGTATCTTACCGATTTTTTCAGATTCAAGTCAAAGTAGCTCTATTTACAAATTGTACCATTGTGTTATTGTGTACCTGATTATTTAATCGTGATCTAATCTAATAACAATCTACTTATGTGGCATTTTTTTTTCAAAAACTTCTTTTGATGAAAACTAACAAAAAACTAACGGACCGTTTATACTTCCCCAGGTGGCAACCTTTAGAAAGACCCGCCACGAGAACCTGGTCCTATTCATGGGCGCATGCATGAAGCCGCCGCGCCTGGCCATCGTGACGTCACTGTGCAAGGGCATGACGCTCTTCACGCACATCCATCTGAGGAAGGACAAGTTTACTGCGAATAAAAGTGTTATTGTGGCGCAGCAGATATCACAGGTATTATAAAAATATATATAATTAGCGTAATTTGTATCGTAAAACGGTGAAGGAAAACCGGTATGTCCTAGAACCAAAAATTCGAAGACATGTGACATCTACCAACTGGCACTGGGCCCGCGTGGTGGATTACAGCCCACTCCCTCTCGCCGAGACGAGGCTGTGCCCCAGCAGTGGGAACATTATAGGCTGGTTAAGCTGTATCGTAAAACTGAGAAACTTACACAGTTTCGGAAACTTATTCTGGAGTACTCTGGAGTAAGCACGGTGGGTTTTAAGCATATCGATAATACAGTAAAAAGGTTTTCTGTATCCTCGATTCACTCGCTCATTTATATAAGTACTGACATCTCTTTTATCCATCATCCAGCGGTTATGTTTGAGCATGATCTAAAGACATCAAAAAGTAACAATATTTGCACTCTCAAAGCCCAATCAGCAGAAACCGATTAGTTTATGTGTAGTATGTTTTCTTAAAAGAAAACTTACAAAGTTTCTTGCTCAATTATCCATGTTCTTTCTAGAACTATACTAAATCAATATGGATGTTATTCATATCAATAGTGCGATTTTCTTCGTTTTGCTGGCACGACAGCAGTAGCGAATGGTAAATTTTTGTAAGAGGTAAGCCGGAGTAGATATCTTTAATCATCATTTGCCTAGCCTTTTCCCAACTATGTTAGGGTCGGCTTCCAGTCTAACCGGATGCAGCTGAATACCTGTATTTTACATGGAGCGACTGCCTATCTGACCCCCACATCCCAGTTACTGGGTAATACAATACCCCTTGGTAAGACTGGTTGTCAGACTTTCGGGCTTCTGACTACCCGTAACGACTGTCAAAGATCCACGAATGACAGATAAACTTATACTGTGTAGTAGGTTTCAACTCTAAGTTTCCATAGCAATAAGACTCTAAATTCCACATAGTTGACCTGCCTGACACGTCCATTAGACTAAAAGGACGATCATCACCCATACATTGTGTAACATAATCAGTATTAATCAGCCCATAACGTTCCCACTGCTGGGACACAGGCTGGAGAGGGAGTGGGCCGTAATCCACCACGCAGGTCAAGTGCGGGTTGGTAGATGTCACATGTCTTCGAAATTTTGGTTCTAGGACATGCCGGTTTCCTCACGATGTTTATATATCTTTAATATGATTATATTATTTGTCTATAGAATACTGACTGTGCCATTTTTCAAAGGGAAGCCGGTAGGAATCGAGTTTTATGGAACCTTCGCAACTGCACGACAGTTATTTAAATAGTGCGATGGTTAGGGTTTAAACCCGACCTCGTTTTCCAGTTACCTTATCCATTCCTCAGGGTATGGGCTACCTGCACGCGCGAGGCATCATCCACAAAGATCTGAAGACGAAGAACATCTTCCTCGAGAACGGCAAGGTTGTCATCACCGACTTCGGCCTCTTTAGCGTTACCAAACTGTGCTTTGGAAACAAGTTAGTACAAAGGTCAATACACAATTTTGCACTTTACTTACTTTAGTTATAAAACTTTTGATGCTTGTAAACGGTGCATGTAATATTTTAGGGACAGAAATATGTAAGTTATATGTGTCACCATATGATTGTGAACACAGTTAGGTAGTCTATAAAATCTATCTCGCGGGATTGGATATCTTCTATTTTCTGTCGATAAATTGTGAACTGTACCATACCGCTTATATTATAATGTATTTAATTTCGATAGTTTATAATCTATCCAAGTCACACCGTCAAATGGTGAACGTACCTACTCATACATTACAATCTGTCTGATTTTATCACCCGTAAAATTGTGAATCGTCCCTGATTTGTCGGCCTTGGCCGTAGCCGAATTGGTCGCAGTAACTAAGCCTGGGCACCCCGACCACATGGGTTAGGTTAGGTTGGAACCGTGACTACTTTCAAGTAGGTCGCTATTACTCGGCCATTTATTATTAGCGCAAGGTGCGTTCCGTCGCATGTAAGTTTGATATCAGTTAACAACTTGTCGGTTTGCCATGGACAGATTATAAACTATCGAAAAATAATGCGTTAAATTGTAAATGGTTTGTTGCAGTTCACAATTTTTTGATAGTGACTATAAACTAACGATGTTTATAATTATACGGTGACATATGAATTGGTAAAAATGCCACCACCTGTGCAAGAGTTACCGGTCTTACAATGTATGTACATGTTTCAGTTACATGCTCTTTGTATAAGCATCTTGTAAACTAATATTATCACAGATAAGCGTGCTTGTATAAAGAAGTTGTTCGAATAACACTGTCCTGTCACAAGTGCTGGCCAGTCTATGAGACGCTAACTTAAAGTTAGAGGTTCTGCGCATTAGATTAAATTAGACGAACTCTTTCTTTATGTAAGCATCTTCGAAAGTGTACACAGACCGACTGATTTTCAACTGCAATATAGCACGCAGATGCACGACCACCTGCATGACGCCTAAATGCGTGCGTCTTCGATCTATCTGTACTATATAAGCACGAATACAATGTGGTCAAGCACTGTATAACAAATATATAAATAATGCATCTAATGCACTACAACGAATATTGCAAATTGTGTTTGCGGGATATTGCAAATTGCGTCTGGGGGATTTTGCAAATTGTGTCTGCGGGATATTGCAAATTGCGTCTGGGGGATTTTGCAAATTGTGTCTGCGGGATATTGCAAATTGTGTCGGGGATTTTGCAAATTGCATCTGGGGGATTTCGTAACTTGCGTCTGGGGGATATTACAAATAGTATCCAGGCTGACGTAGCGTGTCCTTAGCCTGCGCGGCGACAGCCTGGGCATCCCGGCGGGCTGGCTGTGCTACCTGGCGCCGGAGCTGTGCCGCGCGCTGACGCCGCACGCCTCGCTGCATCTGCCCTTCTCCAAGGCCACGGACGTCTACGCCTTCGGGTAACTATAGCTTTATAATTCAGAGTTTATAATTATGCTCTTGTGATTGTTTTAATTGAAACCTCGCTGAGAATTGTCTGTAAAGAAGACCTTCGTTCGAGTTTACCTATTAATGTTAATATCTAACAAAATCGTACATTCATTATAAAAGTAAAGGACCATAATAGTATTATGTCAATTTTTAAGAGTACCTTATATTTCGGGTATTTTATAAAAAAACAAGTTTAGTTATCTTCTGTCTCTTCACCGCGCCTCGCCAGGTGTGCGCTGGTCCTAAGACATCACTCAAAACAACCCTAAACCTACAAATTACATTTTTTTTAAATTTACAGCACGGTATGGTACGAGCTCCTATGCGGCGAGTATCCGTTCAAGGGTCAGCCGCCTGAGGCTGTGATCTGGCAAGTCGGCAAGGGCGTCAAGCAGTCGCTGGCCAACATGCAGGCTTCTAGAGATATCAAAGTAACTACTACATCCTCATTCTACAGACGCCAGCACATCAAACTACCCGAAACTGTCAAATTTTCCAATCAACTTTGAACCTTATGCTTTAGCAATAAAGCTGAAAATCTATTAAAAAAATTTGACAGATTGTAGTAGTTTGATGTGCTGGTGTCTGTAAATACTATATTATAAATACAATGCGAAAGTAACTGACTATCTGTCCGTTACTTTTTCACGCCTTAAGGGTGGGTCGATATTTTTTCCATATAAATTTCGGGAGAGATTACTCCACTGTTTGACATTTTGCAATATTCTGAAGAATATCATATATTTTTCTGATTTTGTTTACTGTAGTCGATCATATACTTTTAGGCATTATAAAACTTTCGGTTAGATCTTGTAGTCCCCATAACAAACTGCAAACTTGAGGTGAATAATTAATTAGGTTTTTAGTAAATATTGCTAATTTACAGAAAGATTTGGCCTGCCTCAAGAGTCTTTCTTTCAATTAGCAGCATCTTCACCCAGCAGTGGGACAGTATGGGTTAAAGAAAAAGAAATACAGTTATGGTGCTGGTGATGCCAAATGACTTTCACAGGATTATTGTTATTTTTTTAATAGACAATTTAAAATTCTTAGAAAATTTTTGGTTTTGGTCTTATTTATGAGTAGCTTCCGCCCGCGGCTTTGCCTGCGAGGTATGTCGATAAAAACTATCCTATGTCCTTCCCCGGGATGCAATCTATCTCTCTGCCAAATTTTATCGAAATCCGTTCAGTGGTTTAGGCGTGAAAAGGTAACATACAGGCAGACAGAGTTACTTTCGAATTTATAATATTAGTATGGATGATGTCAAACTTTAACTTACGTTACACTGGAGTCTCACTAAATAATCTACTGTCTTGTACCCTTCCTAGGACATCCTAATGCTGTGCTGGTCGTACCGCTCGCCCGAGCGGCCCGACTTCCCTCACCTGCTGACGACGCTGCAGAAGCTGCCGCGCAAGCGCCTCGCGCGCTCTCCCTCGCACCCGGTGCACCTGTCCCGCTCGGCCGACTCGGTGTTCTGAGAGCGGCTCGCGGGGACACTGTGTGTGCGACCCTAGTGCTGGCCGGAGGTGTACGGAGATTGTGAAACATTTTAGTGTCGTTAGTGTGGTATAGTTGTTCTGTCGATACAAAAATGTGTGAAAAATTTATAAAATACAAAACTATCGACCCGCGGCTGCTTCACACGGGTGCGATCTACTGATGTAGCGACATGTTAAAACATCCGAGACCTATGTGCTTTAAGTAAGTTAAAAATGTATTTATGATTACTTTATTATTTCACCTACCCACCAAAAAAAAAATCTCAAGTGAAAACCGCATCAAAATCGACATAGTTGGTAACGTAGTTTTGAATAACTAAGCGAATAAACAGAAATACACAGTCATGCAGACAAAAGAGACATTGTTTTATATTATTATTAGTCTGTGCAGTGCAGTACGCGAGGGGAATATAAGAAACTACCTGCGCCCTGCGATTTCACCCGCATAAGTGTCGATCCCGTGGGAATATCGGGATAAAAAGTATCCTATGTGTTATTCCTGGTTATTAACTATCTGTGTGCCAAATTTCATCTAAATCCGTTCAGTAGTTTTTGCGTGAAGAAGTAACACACACAAACTTTCGCCTTTATAATATTAGTGTGATTAGTATGGTTAGTGTGATATTAGGCTCGTCCCCCCCGTATACACAATATGCTTGGCAACAATATCTCCTTGCCCAACATAGCGGTAACTAACATATCGAAAAAAAAAAGGTTAGAAAATAAGAATAATCAACCACCACAGATGTAATAAAATTAGATCTGTGGTGACTTCTATTTGGGATCAACATTCTTGAAAAGTAACAAGTAAGCAGAAACTACAGAACGAAACCTGCTACGATCTTTACATACTCCTTTTGTCTTGTTTACGTTCATGTATCTGGTCATATGCCTAAGCTAAGCATAATATTAAATAAACCGTATCCACCTATTTATAACTAGTGGTGGGTCGACTTATCGACAACTATACCACACTAGCCATTTTCACCAAAAAAGTATTCGCTCACAAATCTCTTATTTCGACGAAATAAATATAATTATTTAAAAACTGTATATTTATAATTTGAAGTGTCAAAAGGATTTCTTTCTCTTCAACAAATTGGGAGAACAATTTTGGTATCAAATTATTTTCTAAGTTATTTATTAAATTCATAATTTAATGAGAATTGGTTATTATCGTCCAAAGGGGGATTGGAGATTTTTTTACTTGGTAGCTGGCATAGCTACTGACGCACATTGTTTTTTTTTTCAAAATGGCGACCACGTCTTAGACCTATATAAATCGATAGCTGACATCAATGCAAACGGATAATTTATTGGAAAAAAATGGCCGCCATTTTGAAAAAAAAAAATTGGCGGACGGGTACGAATGCCACGGACCTTCAAACCCCTTTCGCATAATTTATGTAAATTGTAAAAATGTTCTAAGTTACTTTTATTGACGCATTTATGTTTACATTATCGTTATAAATCAATTCTTCGACGAATATTATAAATTCCTATTTATAATATTCGTCGAAGAATTGACGAAACTGCGGGGCGATCTTACCAGATCGCAGTCCATGTCTGGACACAAGTTGGCCTACGTTCGCATGGACGTAAATATATCGCGCACTGGATTTTGAACTCTCGGTGTTGAGCTGAGCATGGAGAATTCCAGCGCGTCGAAAAACACAGTTGGATTATCAACTCGTTGCTAAGCAGTGTTGCAAATCCAGTGTGTGAAAAAATGGCCGCGAGATAAACGCGCCCGTGTGTACATGGACTTAGGCAACAATACAGTATTGCTTAAAGTCGTTTTGTGTTTCTCGAATTGTAACCTTTAACGTGTTAAAAGTTCCAGAAATTGTCCTCCCAAATTGTAAACAACAAATATAACAATTTGTTATATAGACAGTGTAACGCAACAAACGGGTTTTCGATACTTAGTGTAAACATTTATAAATAAAATGTAACATATGTTAATAAAGTCTATTGTAAGTAAACAATCTTGATCTCTGAATAATCGATAGAGTAAATTATATTTTCGTAATTAAAATAATAATTAACTCAAGTAAAAAAAGGAAAAAAAAAACGTGAAAATGACTGCTTTGTTGATAGAATGTAAATATATGTACAGTGTTACAATTTTGCTGTGATCGATGAATTGACTGTTCTTTTGAAAAAAAGCCATTTTTAGCATTTTTTGGAGGCGAGGATATATATATTCTCTATTATCTGCACCCTCATTGCGTAACACACTGTCAGTTGCAATCGCACACAAGCGGCGAGGTGTTACTCCAACCTGGTAAAGTGGGGCTTCCTCGATGGAAGGCAGCAGGGGGAGCTGGGCTCTCCCTCCTGTCCGGTCCGCTGTGCACCAAAACATGCAGTCAAAGTGAGCTCTGCGCTGCCACCGACGACGCCGTGGAAGTGGCGAAATGTTGGGCCAAAAAGATCTGAAATACAGTTGTGCCAGCGATACGAATAGATGAGGAATCACAATGTGAATCATTTTGAAGGATATTGTCCATCCATTGCTTGATATGTTCGAAAATTTGTCTGCTCAACAACGTAAATAACGCAATGAATGTTCTTGAACTGTCAAATTCAAAGCCATTGCTACTGATAGTGTGTTACACAATTACCCCGCTCATTAAACTACATGTTTTTGACTCCGGAGCACAGAATTGTCCTCACATAATAGTCGTGAGCTATTTCCTCTTCAATATTTGAAAAAAGAATGACTTTTCCTTCTTAGAACAGTCAAAGTGAATGCACTGATCTGAACACCAAGATAAAGCCTTATAACAATATTATAAGTATCTAAAAACAAGCGCGTAGATTTAGTTATTAAAATTAAAACAGTTATTTTTGTATTGAGTACATGTTAGAAGAACCCAGCAATACCAATCAATGTGTACACGGTAAATATATGAGTAATAAATAACTTTAAGTCCCGAAGGTACGAAATAAAAACTTTATATTATGGTCTAAAACATAGTGATATCATTATAATAACACGAAGATCAGTGCATTCAACAAAATATTCTGTCTGTATTAGGCTAAGAGTTGACATATTTCATACCTACTACATTATTTTTACAGGTTTTCTTATTAAAAGTATGATAGTCCCCTCGTGGAGCGACACGAATTTATTTGTTATTACATAGTATAACGACACGACAGTTAATTTTAATGTAACAGTCTACATTTTTGTTATAGTTACTGAGATTATTGGAGTCGGGGGGAAAAAGTGGTAAAACTTTGTCATGATTTGTCTACAATCAGTGCAAAAAGGAGATGGCGCTATATAATTTCTAGATAGCTCCATCTCTTTTCCACATTGGAACAATGAAGTCTTTTACACTACCCTATATGGCCTCAGATTTTTCATAATTTTATACCTTTGGTTATGAAAAATCGCCTCAAATTGGTACAAACCAGACGAGTTATTCGTCAATTTCGATAAAAATGTGGGTTCGACGACAAATATGTTTTGTAAATAAAAGAATATAACATTCCTTTTCGTAGGTTGTTGAGGTTTAAAACTTGATAGTTACTATTCAAGCTGTAGTGAATCAGTTTGTATCTTTTTAAAAGTTACCACTTTCTTATATCGTTGCTAAGAGGCTTATTGTTAGTCTAGGCTGAAATACAGGCGATGTTTATGCTATTGCGCGGGTTTAGATGTGACTGGAGTGTCCTGCAGAAAATTAGAGTGGTTTAAATTGATGAAAATAATTGAATTGAGGCTCAGTAATTATGTAATAATGAAATTGCTAATTTATTGTGACAAAATTATCAAAAAGTAGCTCTGCTAGTTACGAATTAGATGATAATGCATAAAGGGGATCGAAATTGTTTGAAATTAGTATAAAATGCAATCATGTTAAAAAATATTCTCAGTCACGTTCAAACCCGTCACAAAAAAGCTGTCATCAAATCATCAATTAGCAAAAATATCATTTAAAATGAAAAAAAAAAAAAAACGAAAAATAACAGCTCATTATTTTATTGTTTACTAAATTATTGTTATAAAGGAAAATTGTTCTGGTCAGTCGACTCCTATTATGATAGTTTGTAAAATGAGGCGGTGGCGCCGCGCAGAACTGTAAATATGAAAATCGCGAGGCGCCCGCCATTTGTAATATATATTTATTAGAAAAGAACAATGGTTGGAATGCAGATGGATGTAGTTTTACATTATGTATTGAGATTTGAAATGATTAGGTTAGTTGCATTTGCCAAAATAAATTTCCCAATCACTGTTTGTTTGTTGTTTTTTTTTTATCATACTAAAATAAAAATGGAGTTTACTACTTACAGGATTTTTCTCTCGACACGCGCTTTACTTGTACAGACGCCAGCACATCAAGCTACCCGAAACTGTCAAATTTTCCCAATCAACTTTGAACCTTATGCTTTAGCGATAAAGTTGAAAATCTATTAAAGAAATTTGACAGATTGTACTAGCTTGATGTGCTGGTGTCTGTACAAACATGCTGTGAATGTGTGTAAGCACATTAGCTCTATCTACCGTCCGAAACAATGGCGAAATAGGAAGTTTTTGTCCTACTCCTTTTCACACGCATGACACATTCACAGCATGTTTGTATACTTAAGTGACCACAAGTAACACTTCGTGAGATAAAAATACTGTAACTACATTGAGACAACCCCTTACTTACTTAACATTAAAGCACAACAGATAAAAAAGGATCACAAAATCATTTCTAAAATACAAGAATTCTGGGCCTGATGCATACGGATACGACAGTGGCGACCGGGAACAAACTGGGAATAAACCTGTGAAAAATCTGTAGGTACTCTGGGTGCACAATCATGTGAAGCTATGTGTGCAGCTGGGATTTTTGATTGGCTCAGTAACAGTTACAACAAAATTACTGTTTTCAAAATGGAGAATTCTTTGCTATCAACCTAAGTCTGATAGACATAAATTATACAAAGACAGTCCCATTGAGCCAAATCTTCCTGATTAACATGGAATTAATTTAAAAACTGCAAACTGTGGCAGGATATTCATCTTCCTCCTGCGGGGGTGTAACCATTTGTGCTCCACTTGGAAGTCCCTGAACCATCTCTTTCTCTGGACTAAGTGGGAAGGTGTAACTCCAACCTGGTAATGTTGTACTTCGATAGAACGGCAGCAGTGTGGATGTGAACCATGCTGCACCTCCTATCCTACGGTATCCTACCCTCTATGTCCCAAAACATGCAGTCATCGTAGTGGCGAAGTTTTGGGGATAACAAGATTTGAAGTACTGTTTTGTTAACAACACATGAAGTAAAAAGTTCAAAAGGAATAAAATCCGTTATTTATGCAAAGGATGATGCAAATTTTGGTCCCACCCTCCAATAGCTACATGTTATACATCGTTGGATAGGTATTTTTGACCTGAACAAAAGTTATTATGGCACCAACTTCCAAATCTTAGTCCGTTCCGAGTTATGCTTTATTAAACATGGCAGTATAAGCAATAACCAAATAATGCTTTTTTCGTAATATATTGCATTTTTGTGCATATTATAATACGTAGTAGATACTAATTATGATAGAACTTCACTTGCAGGTAAGTTCGTTTAATCACTTATTATGAATAATGGTGAACATCCAATTCATTTGTCTCTTTGAAACTAACGATGTATTTATTTTGGATCGAGGGTTTAGGGACAGCTTGCACAGATTACTAATATGTAGCCAAGCTAACAGCTTAGGCGATTTATAAGCTTGTGGTTACGAATACCATGTCCCACCTTCAAAAGATAGACATGAATCCCAACTTACCACCGATCAGGCCAACCAATCGCTACTGGTCTATATTTTCTCTATTTTGTTCAGCTCAAAAATACCTATCCAATGATGTATTACACGTAGCTATTGGAGGGTGGGACCAGAGTTCATACAAATCCTGGCATCGTCCTTTCCTGGATTCTAACATTAAGAATGAAAAAAAAACCTCATTTGTCCTTAGAAATATATTTATTAAAGAAATTAAAATGCAGCATCATAACAATGTTATGAAATATGTCCAGCCAATATACTAGCAATGTTAGTACACATGCTTTTAATCTCATCATCGCTAAGATATTCTGATCCCAAGATAGCATTCCCTAATGCAATGGTTTCTCTCATAGTGTTTGCTTTAATCCAAATTCTACCATTCATACCCGCTGCTAATTCGAAGGGCCATTCATTCTTCAAAGAGTTTAATAATGGGCATTCAGGATTTAATATCTTTCTTATTAGATTTAAGGAGCATTTGAACACGAAACCATCATCTAGTACTCCCAAACGACCTTTCTTCCCATGAGAATCAACGCAAACGATTTCTGGCTCCATATCTTTGCTGGCTACAAGCATTTTGGCGTATACCACGTCACCGTTCAACACTTTTGGTCTGTTCTTCTTCGTAGCGCCTTCGAAGGACAGGTAAGATAAAGATGCGGTATTACTGCCCCCAACATCGACTCTAAATATATCTCCTGCTTTCTGCACCACAATTCCTATAACATTCTCCCCGCGAGCTGGAATGTATCGCTTCTGGTAGTTGTCCACCCAGTACGTGTTAGGCGCTCGTTTTTTCAAGGTTCCAGCTTTTGTGATAAAAATACCGTCGACTTCTTTCCGTAATCCTGGCCCGAGGATAACTTTACTTTTCTCGCCAACTGCAGCGATTTCCTCGGAGAAATCTCCCGGTAGAACCACGTCACCAACTGATACCTTCATGATTGATTACTTATATCATTCGTTTAGAAAATAAGTTAGCTTTTTTCTTAACACAAACACAAAATCTTCCATACAAATAACTAACCTCAAAGTTTGTTTTGACAGGCGGGCTGTTAATCTGAATGATCTGAATCTGAAATTCTGAACACAGAAATCTGATGTTCGTTTCGTTCACTAAGGTATTGTACACCAATACACAATTTATTTTTGATACACATTATTAACCATTTGATTACAGTATGCGTTTTAGGGCATTTGTATGAGAATTGTGTAGTAATTTGATGTTAATTTGAATCTATTTTAATTTAAATAAATTATTATAAAATTCCTTTACGCTTTTAGTAAAAAGAGTGTAACATAACGGAACAAGACTGGATACCTGTCATCTAGACAGTGACAGTTTTTTAGTCTGTGCCGCACTAGTCTTATCAAAGTACTCTGTGGCCGCACCACACGTGTTTATTTGGCCGAATGTTTACATCTTTATTTTACACAAAATCTCGATAAAATGGTAGCGACAGTGCATAATGACTTAATTGTTTATAAGGGCAGCAATTTCTTTCGCCAAAGACTGCTGCTAGCCACACTTAGTGGTCGTACAATAAAAATAGACGAGATTCGGAGTACGCATGATGACCCGGGTCTTCGGGAGTATGAAGTGAGTTTAATACGACTTCTGGACAAGGTAACGAACGGAACGAGGGTGGAGCTGAGTGAGACGGGTACTTCTGTGTACTACCAGCCTGGCATATTGGTCGGCGGGCAAGTTACACACAGCTGTAGTACGCAGAGGGGAATAGGTTAGTATTTACTTATTTTTATCCTATTTTCTTCATACAAGTGCTTGTACAACCTGATTAGTTGGCTCTTATTTCTTCCCAAAAACTTATTTTCACATACCAACAAAATTTGCTTGTCTTTCTGATTATTTCTCACATTTGCAATGGATATACCTCACTCCCAAGACGACACTACGACCCTTCATAAAAAATCCATGATATTAACTAATAGATACCTATTACAAGTCATCTTTGTAAGAAAGGGATATAATTTTATTGATATTTTCAGGTTATTACTTAGAAATACTGTTAGCCCTGGGTCCCTTCTGTAAGGAGCCTCTGAATGCTGTCCTGCAGGGTGTCACACACAGTGACCTGGACGTCTCAGTAGATAAGATTAAGACATCTGCTCTGCCAGTGCTGCTGAAGTTTATATTAGTTGATGATGGACTGGAGTTGAAGGTAGTCAGGAGAGGTGAGTGAGCTTGAGTAGTTGAGTAACACAATAATTATTATTTTGAAAACAAAAAAAGCATGCAGAACTTTACAGACATAGATCCAAGTTATTGCACAGTTCTATTTCAATAAATACAGAAATATTTACAATAAAAAAAATATACAAAAATAACTACTTACTAAAACAAGTAGTACAACTAACAAATAACAATCAAATAATATTGACACAAATAAAACTCATCTTCCATCCATCATAAGGTTGTTTATATCAGCCACTTCAGTAAACCACTCAAAGTTCAAATTTAAGTCCAATGCCAAGTGGCTTTGCCATCAACATGCTAAGAAGATCACTTGTTGCTTAGGGTAAAAGTTGAAGAAAATGTGAAATATAAGAATTTATTTTAATCTTATACTTAATTATTCAATTTCAGGCGCGCCCCCTCTCGGTGGTGGCGAGGTAGTCTTCAAGTGTCCAGTTCGTCGCAGCCTGCGACCTCTACAGTGGACTCAATGGGGGCTGGTGAAGAGAATACGAGGCATTGTGTACGCACTGCGGGTGTCGCCAACCATGGCTAACAGGGTTGTTGATGCTGCTAAAGGGGTGAGTTAAAGAAAGTTGTTAGGGGCTGTTCAACTATTACGTAAGCAATTATTAACCCCTCCCCCTCGTCAGCAAAAGTAAGCAAAGCTTTTACTCCCCCCTCCAATGCTTACGTAAACATTTTTACATTTTTCAATCATCACCATCATGTTCTGGTTTCTTTATTGATTCATGGGCAGCAGTTTGAAAATGCGTTTCGTTTTCAAGCATAGACAAGTAGGGTTGCCATAATTATGTGTACAAATCAAAATCGACAATTTTTTTTAGAAAATCCGAGAAAGTAAAAAGAAAAATACTGCTGACGTAATCACCATCCAGACCCCCCCCATCCTCCATGTCATAAAAAATAAGCAAAGCAAAGGTTGATAGAGGAAAGCTTTTATTCTGTAAAAGATTTTTTGAAGAAAAGTTCATGTTGCTACAATTTTTTTAAGTATGCATAATTTTATTTCATGTTTAATTATAATCTATTTTAATATAATTAATAATGTGAACCTCAATTGTATTTATGTTTAATCAATATTCATTAATTCGTGTCTTTATTACTTATATTCTTTAATATTTGCATACCTGTAATTTAGGTGAAATATGTCTCGGTCTATAACTGTTACTATAACAACTCATGTACCATATTTATAGCAAATAAATGATTGATTGATTGATTGAAAGACCCCCCTTCCCCCTGTAGTGCTTGCTGGAATGGCCCCTTAATAATATACGTTGAGACCTCTTACTTAATTAACTCAGAGTTAATCAACTCTGACGCCTCAAGCAAGCCTTCATTAAGCAAAGCACATTGGCAGCTCTTTTCAAGTTGAAATGAACATCTTACTCGGCCTTACTACCCGTTCGCGCTAAGTTTGCTCCTGACGATGTGACGTCTCTCCAAATATCGCGAAAACTGAAGAATGTTAAGGTGCCGAATAGGTAATAATGACACGCGCGTGCGATGACGTTGCTTACGATACTGAGAAAGTGAGAATGCAACTCAGCGGTGCGGTAGGGGGAGGGGACACGCGCGAATGGGCAGCATGTAATAGACTTTAAAAATGGTTAAAACGCTCAATAAATGAACAGACTGGTTCCGCATTTCCTTGCCCTTAAGGTATAGGTTTAATAAAACAAAACAGTTTGAATTGCACAAAATATAATATTCTTTGCGGGCGTTGAAATAAGGTCGAAAATTAAGTTTTTTTTTAAGTATTACATTTAACTGTTTCCACTTCCAGGTAATGCTAAACTTCATCCCGGATGTGTACATAAACACGGACCAGTGCCGCGGCTCCAATGCGGGCAAGAGTCCCGGCTTCGGTGTCAGTCTCGTAGCTGAGACTAATGAGAAGACCTTCTACTGCGCTGAGGCTGTAAGTCATTATCTGCCTAGCCTTTTCCCAACTAGGTAGGTATGTTGGGGTCGGCTTCCAGTCTGACCGGATGCAGCTGAATACCAGTATTTTACATGGAGCGACTGCCTATCTGACCTCCACAACCCAGTTACTGGGTAATACGATACCCCTTGGTAAGACTGGTTGTCAGACTTTCGGGCTTCTGTAACGAAAGTTAATAGACAACATTTTCGAAAAATAGTGTTACAGCCAAATTAAACCGATTTTAAATTTTCCATAGAAACAGAGATTTCCAGTTACCTTTTTATAAATAAGATATTTCGAAAATGTTCTCTACTGACTTTTTAGACATTTGTATTCTGCTTATGCGTATGAAGTTTCATTAAAACCGGTTCATTCATTTCGAAAAATAAGGGCTTGAAAGCTTGTATGAAATGCCGTACGGCGTAAACGCTCTATAAATCGCGAATGCACGGAATGTATTATACTGGTATTCAGCTGCATCCGGTTAGACTGGAAGCCGACCCCAACATAGTTGGGAAAAGGCTGATGATGTACTTATTATTCCTTTTCCAATGGTGCTTTACACTTTAATTATATCTTTTCGCGATTGCTGCATTAACTCAAATTTCATTAACTTATTTCCCCAGAAATCAACAGACGTCGGTACCGGCGACATCACACTCCCCGAGGACCTAGGTCGCGAGTGCGCTCAGCGGCTACTGGATGAGATATACCGCGGCGGCGCCGTGGACTCGTCCTTCCAGTGGCTTTGTGCTCTGTGGATGGCGCTCGGACAGAAGGACGTCAGTGAATGTATTGTAAGTAACTTTTATGAAGAAGATATTCCATATTGGTAGAAAGACAATGTGAGAACCTTGGACTTTTGGTCCACTAGGCTGGTCAAAAGAAAACGTTATAGAATAATATTGCTCTACGAAAATTATATTCTACTAGCTGTGCCCGCGACTTCGTTCGCGTGGATGTCGGAACACAATAATGTGTCGCTTAGGAAAGGTGTAAAAGGAAAAATCTTCCGATCTTGTCTGGTAACGCTTTCCTTGCCTGGGGTTCTCAACCATAGCCCTTTCGACTGCACAGCAGTCACTGCGTCTTCAGGGTTCATAATGACAATGCGACGAAGTGTCACTTTGATTTTTGAGGATAAATAAAAATGAAAGCGCCTGCTCGAGGCTGATTGTCTGACCAAATAGCCATATTATGTCCATTTACCTTAAGATACCTTGAGGGTCGATATGGTGCATTTTCGACGTTTGGCCCCCAAACTGGAACGTGTCGGGGCCGCCATGGGATCTGGAAGCGATAGTCCTCGCGCGCCTGTATGAGTGGCGCGCGGAGGCACTACGACGGGGGGAAGATCCGCTTCCGCGGCAAATCGGTGCGGAGCGGACAGATCTCCGGCGCGATCTCATGGCGGCATGGAAAGAGCGACTGTCGCTACCCAGCGCAGGGCACGCCGCGATAGCGGCGATAAGACCCCTCTTTAAGGAGTGGCTAGAGAGGCGCCACGGCGCCCTCACCTACCGCCTGACGCAGGTCCTCACCGGACACAGAAGTTTCGGGAGGTTCCTGCACATCATCAGGCGGGAGGAAACGCCCGGGTGTCACCATTGCTAGGATCGCTCAGAGGACACGGTGGAGCACACGGTGGAGGTCTGCCCCGCTTGTGCGGAGCACCGCCGTGTCCTCGTAGAGGCGATTGGCAGCGGCGGCGACCTCTCGCGTCCGGCCCTGGTGCAAGCCATGGTCCAGGGCGAGAGGGAGTGGGAGGCAGTCACCTCCTTCTGCGAAGCAGTCATGCTAGCAAAGGAGGTGGCGGGATGGCTCATGGAGAGAGCCTCCCGTCCCAGCCACCGTGGGAGACGCTCCGGGCGTCGGGAGCCGCGTGACGACTCCCGGCCACCGTAGGCGCGGGCCTGCAGGCGGAGAGTAATGGGTAGCTGGGTTTTAGTCAGTAAGAGTCTGACACTCCCTTCCGCTCCACCCAGAGCGGGAGGGGTCATTTGATGATTTCCCATCCGAAAAAAAAAATGATCGATATGGTTTTAACCAAGACAATGGCTAAAAATTTAGTTATTGTCTCGAAAACATAATTTACAATACCTTTTTACGACATGGCAGTGCTACTTGTATTGGGTGTGCACCTTGACGTATCGCTGCCGGCCGTAGTCGAGTCGACGGCAGCGAAGAGTCCTGGGACGCGGTGGTTTCCTTCTGCGAAACGGTCGTCTCGCAGAAGGAGGCTGTGGAAAGGGAGAGGGAGATCTCATCCACTCACCCGGCCCGCAGTAGGCGCATCGGGCGTCGGCGGAGGGCGTACAACGCCCTCTTCCGGCCCCCCTAAACGGGTCCAGGGGCGACGAATTCGGGGACGTCTGTCACCGCCAACACATCAGGACTTGAGCTGGCGGCGCGTAGTGTTCCACGCGCGCCCCTCTTTGACGTCACCAGTCGGGGGTTGCGGAAGGATCGTACGGTCCCGCAACCCCCGACGTAGGTGTGAGACGGAACACTGGGTTGATTTTTAGTCAGTAAGAGCCTGACAGACCTCGCCGCCCGTCCCAGGGCGGCGGACATCCATGAAGATTTTCCACCCCGGAAACAAAAAAAAGGGTGTGCACCTGCCGAACCTATACTCAATAAATCAACAGCCCGTCTTGAGGTGTGCGTTGAAGCGTTATCATGGTAAAGAAATTAAAAAAAAATCGAGAAAAAAGGCAAAAAAACTATGAAAGTATGATAATTATGATCTTAAAACCTTATGTCACTAAGAAAATGCTTCTCTGTTAACAATGTTAGAAAGGTTGCTTGCCCCTCGAAAGAGCTCTGCCCGTGTGTGTGTTTGTTTCGGCCTTTCTTCTAAGTCAGATAGGAAACGACGACTTCATCTAATTTAAAAAATAAAAACATGATTGACGTGTAAAAGTGTTTGTACAAACCTACTTACAAAAATAAATTCATTTATCATTGCAATCTTTATCACTCAGAACACCACATCACATAATATTATCTTACATTATCCTCACTTTTTATTTGAAATTCTTTTAGCGCCACTAATCAACCAACAATCGAAAGCGATTAACATTATATTATGTAATCATTACTTTTTCAAATAACACAGGCAGAAGTGACTGTGATAGTCATCTTATAGGTAAGCCTGCATGACGTGATTATTCACATAATATTGTTATAAACACAATAATTATGTTTTCGTTAGTACTATAAAGCGCCAATAGATGTCATTACGTGTATCCAACTTACGTAATGAAAGTTGTTGTAGAATACATTAAATTGATTATATCTTTTGATACAGTGAAGCGATTGCGATGAAACCAAAACTAACTACTACTCCGAGTTCTACACTATATTTGAGTATAAAAATTTACCATATTGGTTTGGTACTTTTTACGTTGAACGTGTTCAAATCAAATTTTGTCACATCCAAACAGACAAACCGACAAACCGACAAACAGACAAAAATTCTAAAAATTGATGAAATGGCATCTGTTGGTTATCCTATAACACCCCAACTATTTTTTTTTTTAATATTCTCAATGTACAGAAACGCCTCGTCTACAGATTTATTATATGTATAGATAACGTTTTCTTTTGTAACGTTATTGATGTTTTTAGGTTTTAGTATCATTACAAGTTTTGGGACGTTACGCGATAACATTAGTGGTAACGGAACGAAATTCATTTCGTTTTAAAGTCGCTCGCTAAAAGTTTATTTCACAAAACGACCAAGTCTTCATAATCTAAATGACCTGTCGTTTGTGGTCTATATTATATTATTGAAAGTTGTGGGCAAGTATTGTCTTTTATTGGATATAAAAATATGATCTATAGTCCACGCGGAACTAGTTAGCCGCGCCTTAGGTATGTGAGCGGTGGGACGGAGGGGCGGGGGCGCTTTGTCATTACTCAGTGCGTGCGTTGCGAACACTAGGCAACCCCGCCGCCCTCACCCCCGTCCCCACCCAAGGCGCGGCCAACTAGTTCCGCGCGGACTATAAATATAAAGAATCTAAATAAGTATTGTTTTTATTTCCAGGTCGGACCACTCTCAGACTACACAATAACCTTCCTGCAACTCCTCAAAGAGTTCTTCGGCGTGATGTTCAAGCTAGAGGTGCAGCGCTCAGGGTCGGGAGACGACGAGTCTGATGATGACGAGGTCACGCCCGCCAGCAAGATCAAGATGACCTGCGTCGGTATAGGATACGTTAATATTAGTAAAAGGACACTGTAAATAGTTATTAATAATTAGTATTTTTAAGATATTTGAGTGTTATTTAAATCCTGAATCATTAGTTTCAATCGTCAATAATATACGAGAAATAATAACTGAATTTTTGACAGTTTTTCTGTACAAACTGGTAATTAATAGGAAACATTTAATTGATCAACTATGTATTTCTTAAGTCTTTCGCCTGAAATGATTATGATGATGATATTTCTTAAGAAATGTCGCCCTTTTTTTGAGAAAAGTACACCTCAAGTATACCTCATCAGTTCCATGCCTGTGGCGGTTTGCCCTCGAGTATGACGGAATCAAACAGTTCTTAAGAACGTGTTTTCCGCCTTTACGAGGTCGGCCGTACCTACTTCCGTCATCACACGGCGTCTTGTTGTTTTTGAGCTGTTTCAGAACAATCGTAATCTCGTACAAGCTGTGACGTCCGAGATGTCTTCGGTATAATGTGTCGGGTCAATTTAGCTCTTAGATCGTTTGCCAGATTCGTAACGGGGTCGCTTATTGACGTATATAACGGTCCATAGAACCTCTCGATCTCTCTAACAGCTCAGGTTTGACAAATACGATCCAGCCATGAGCCGAGCCGTAAAATAGGATCAGAGAGCTTCTTGTTTCTATTTGTATGACGGGTCTTGAAGATCTCAGACCGTATGGCCAGTTTCCAAGAAGAACCCATCGTTATAATCGTCTACCGAGCTCCCCAGGCATTCAAAACGATTCTGAACTTCGAGTTGAAAGCTCTCGGGGTTTTCGACTTGATCGGTGCTGGGCGGAGCGTAGACTTTATCAGTCGAGATCTTTCCAGCTTGAAATTTAAGTTCAATGTTTCTCTTACCATGCGGTGATCACTTTTGGTTTTCACAGCGTTGATCACAGAGAATACTTGCTTCTTCGTCGTCGACATAACGAAGACAATCTCATTTTTAGTTGCACCATCCGGGCTCTGTCAGGTCCGCTTTCTGTGCACGCGTTTTCTACATCCAAGTTAGTTGCAGTAATTTGGATATTAAGTATTTTTAGCACACCAAAATGGGCAAGGCATACGGGAACTACTAAGGAACTAAAGGCACGCGTCATTTGTATTTACAAAATAAAACAAAACATTATATTTTTAATATTTTATTTGTCTCAATAATCTTATAGCTAAAATTGTAAAATAATTAAGGCACATTCTGAAATGTATGTAAATCCACAACAGCTACATTCAGGATCTCTGCCTAGGTACCTACACACTTGTATATGGACTTAATCCTACGAGTATAACATTGGCAGTGTTCGTACGAATTTGATACAAAAGTACCAGGTATTGACTTAGAATTATAATTACAAGGAGCAACTGCATTGGCGAAAAAAAGACTGAATATTTTTTCTAATTTTCAGGTCATATTTTGTCTTTAACAAAATTTTGTCAGCCAATGACAAAATAATGCAATGACTAATGACAAAATCCTGTAACAGTGACAAAAAGTTGTCATGATAATGACAAAATTTTGTCAGACCACTCAGATTGTGTCCCTCACTTGTGCTTACTCCTTTTTTTACTAAAATATTTTATTTAAGTACTTATAAAATTTAATTTACTTTTGTTCAGTCAACGATACAAGATTGTTAAATATCACACACATTTTTACAAAATTTTGATATCATGTTAACATAAATATTAATATATGTTACAATAAAAGACTGAAACAATAAGTACTTATAGATAAATGTGAAATTCAATTCAATACATAATATTTTGTGAACAAGAATAGTAAAAATCACTAGGTACTTTATTTATTTATTTACATTCATTTGTTTTCGTTGTATTTTATTTATCAAGTAATCTTCACGTTCTAAAATGAATTTATACATAATTCTAATTAAGTTAGATGGGTCTTGAAATAAAAACTCGATTAAAAAAAATCGTTCGTATTTTTATACAATTTTGAAAACCGTTTCCTTTTAATTTAGAAAAAGAATAACTGTCAATGTTCAAATACCTCAAAATAGCATGTAAAAATAGTCCAATTTGATCCTAATTCACATTATTTTTTCTATGAACCAACACGATTCAGGGATTGTCTCAAACGTCTTTCTCATCGCAGCCAAGACCTGCAGACCAGTTACAGATGCCTCCTACGGGGTCGAAACTCAGACCTTTGGGACAGACGTACTCCCATCCCAGGAGGGACCCGTTATCAATGCGGGCGCAGGAGATGAACTTCTTGCAGGACTTCGGATGGGGGAAGTTACCGATGTCTAGGCACTCGATTTGACCTGTGAAGAAATTAGAGATGAGTTTTCATAGTAAGTGGTTTCTTAGTGGATCGATGATCTTGAAGGTTTTGACGGTAGATTGGATATGGAATATCGCTGACTGAAAATAGTTACTTTTTCTGGAAGAGCTGCAATACAGTCTATGTATTGTATAAGGACTGTAATCGGCTGACTTGATTAAAATATGGAAATGGAAGAAAAGATTGTTGTCCCTATTTTTACCCCAGCATCATCATCATCATCAGGTATGAGAATGCTGTCCTCTGCTTTCCATATATAGCATGTGACTGATTTTGATCCTTTGTCACCGTCTTCACACACAGCTACAGCAACAGACACTTTCCCTTTCAGCCCATCGTTGTTGACACTATGAAGATCTCGAAATAACTATAGCACTCTCCCATAAAACAACTAGCATTGCTATGAAATTTTACTCACCATTATCACGCATCACAATCTTAACACCCTCCATGTATTTCACAGCCACCTTCTCATCACTATCATCATAGTAGTCATAGTTCGCTATCGGCCTGTACGTCTTCTTGGGGACCTTAGGAATCTTCTCGAACGGCTGCTTGGAGGGTACTCGGCGACGTGGTACAGGCGTGGTTGAAGATGGTGGCTCGGTGGGTCGTAAAGTGGTCGAGATCCTGCGCTGGATCTTCTTTCTGATGACCTTTCTCGTTGGTGGGGCGGTCGCGGGCGTTTGTGGGGTTGTGATCGGTGAGAGGTATTGGTATTCGTCTATGAAAAGAGCAAGGTTTTAGATTTTGAAAAACAATATAATTCATAATATTTATAGTATTAGAATCTTCTCTTTTTTTTCTTCTTGTAGGTGTCATTCATTAATGACACCTACAAGACATGGCTAATATATTGTGCTAAGAGCTTGGTAGCAGGATTGATTTATGTCCTATGCTAAAGTGAGTGACATTTTAATTTCTTTTTGCCTCTCTTAGTCCATTAGAAGAATGAGATAAATAAGGCTACGAAATGATCAATCACAATTTTTCACTTACCGTCATACGTCTTAGTAACAGGCGATTCAAGAAGATATTCCCTGGTAAAGTACGAAGGTTCTTGACTGGGTCCAGAATACGAAACCGTAGAGTAACCAGTATTCTCTACTGGTACCGGTATCAGCTTCTCAGTCCTAAACCTCGAAGTGGAAGACCTCTGGACAGTATATTCAGTGGGAGCAGCACTTGTTGAAGCTGGATTGAACCTGGACCCACTTCTTGAGAACTTGGTGGTAGCCGTAGATCTTGGTACGAAAGCTGATGAAATTCTTGGAGAGTTCTCAGTTGGTGTATCTGCGAAGGTCGTTCTCTCGAAGTATCTCGTCGGGGTAGAAGGAGCTAAAGTTGAAGAAATTTTAGGGGCATTCACTTCTGTTTCCGTATTATCGTAAGAATTAAGTGTAGTTCTACCAAATTCTTGGTTTATCGTGTTCTGGAAGTCAGTTGACGGGAATTTAGGAACGTAAGTCGGAGATGTCTTAGATACTAATTCTGTTGAAGTATCCAGGTATGTGTTGGCGGTTGTTCGGGCGAATGCTGTGTTAGTTGGGAAGTTGGTTGCAGTTGCCTTCGGAAGGTAAGTATTTCTGGAATTGAAGGTACTTCCTGTATTGTATGATCCTCCGAAGGTCGTTCTACCAAATTCTTGGTTTGTCACTGTATTTGGGTAGTTGGTTGAAGGTAACCTTGGACTGAAGGCAGTAGTGACTTCAGGAAGCTGATAAGCAGAAGTATTAATAGTGTAATCATTTGGATTAGTTCTAATAAACTCCAAATTTGCGGTATTCGCCGTATTCACTGTTTTAGGGAAGGATGTTGATTTTGGAAAGTTGTAAGTGGTGGTAGATATCTTAGGAGCATCAAATTCTGAAGTGAACGGCTCATTAGAAGTTGTTCGAGCATAATCATTCGTGTAAATAGTTGATGTTGTTGGTAACTTCGGCGCTACAAAGTCAGTAGCTACTTTTGTGGTATCAAAGTCTGTAACTTCTTTTGTATTATCGAAGTTATTTGTATATCCTTTTGTATTATCAGTAGCTATTTTAGTGGTATCGAAGTCTGTAACTTCTTTTGTAGTATCGAAGTCAGTAGCTATTTTAGTGGTATCGTAGTCAGTAGGGTTTTTGTAAGAAGTAGTTTGATCATAGCTTCCTATGCCCCTATAGATTGGCGTACTTTGATATCCATCATAGGTAGGTGTTCTGCTGTCTGTGTACTCGTTGTACTCTCGGCTCGTGTATTTGTATTCTACGGTGGTTTGAGTATTTCTGGTAGGTTTGACATCTTCTTCGAAGTCGGGTATGCTCGGTATTGGTGCTGTGATTAGTTGGTGTGCTGCTATCGCTAAGGCTGTTTCGGCACTGAAATCTGAAAGAGAATTGTAATTTTTGTCAAGAATAATGGAATGCTTTGCATTGTGAATTTGTGAAGTAGTTTAAGCGTGAAAAAGTGCTAGTGCGGAGTTTTTAGTAATTTATTGAATTCTTTTTCAGCCATCGGGCCGCAGCGCATTGCGATCCAATACGCTCGCACGGTGCGGCCCGCCTGTAGTGTGCGATAGTGAGGAAGGGAGATCTTTGCAATGCGTCGCGATGCGACTAAATGTGCGCTGTTCTTATACCTTCATTTTAATGCCTATCAGAAAGGAGTATACAATATGGAAACCACACATATGCAATAAATTATACCACATGTATAGGTACTTGTTATCGCCTTTTCTGACGATATATTTTCAAAAAAATTACGTAATCGGTCGCGAAAAAAAAAATCAGTTGGTCCCTAAATTTACGCTCGCATAACTCGTCAAAATGCAGGGAACAA
This sequence comes from Oligia strigilis, assembly GCA_951800025.1. Classification (NCBI taxonomy): domain Eukaryota; kingdom Metazoa; phylum Arthropoda; class Insecta; order Lepidoptera; family Noctuidae; genus Oligia; species Oligia strigilis. Next base: position 2,103,477 of record OX637551.1, read on the forward strand.
CAGATTTTTTTTCGCGTTTTTAGGTTTGGTCCCATAGTAAAAATTGTTCATAATAATGAGTACAGAGGTTTTGCACATTTAACGTTACACCTTGTATGTGGTTTCCATACTGTATAATGTCTCAAAAATATTTACTGCTAGCTAATACCATTCTTAGTATACCTAACCGTACCTAAGGGATTTTTGTTGTAATTTTTGACGTTGATAGTGACTTTGACTTTGATTTATGGACGCTCAAACTGTTACCATGAATTCAATACATGATTCTAGATCCCATCAGCATTAAACTATTTCGAAAATTGCTGTTTGTGTTTGTGATCGTGTAAGTCATTTGGTTTTGACTTTTGAACTGGCGAAAATTGTATACCTACGTTGGGACGCCTACAATCATGTATGTTCAATAAAATTCGTGGTAACAATTTACGCTTTTAAGTCCGTTACACCTTGTATTTACTATAACAATGCTCTCCCCTGAGTCTCATCTATGAACTCACCATCAGCAGTGGTCTTCCTCTCCGTAGATGTCTCCTCCTGACTCTTCAGCTTCAGAAGGTCGTTCAACTGGTTCTGTTTGATGGTCGCGCTGTACTTCTTACTCTGTCTCTTGTTCTCTTCTTCGTTGGTTGCTGCAGGGTTCTGGTCTTTAGTATCGTCTTTCAAATTGACTAGAGGACGACGTTGGACTTTGAGGTTCTTTTTGGCTAATTTAGGCTCTAGAGTAGGGTCTTCAATTGCATCTGTTAAAAATAAAAGAAAATTCATAACTTTTTATTTTAAAAATTAAAGTTTGACGAATGTATGGCAATGATGCAGTTCTTTTTGTTTTAAATTGAAAAAAAAAATAGTGGCCAGAACTAATTTACATTGATATCTGAGGATAACGGCGACCCTGAGAATGCCCTGAGATAGGACTGATATTCAGCACTACCTGGTTCTGGTGGTGATGGTTGGATTTGATCATATGATGACTTACCAATATCACCAATGTCCTGCAGCGACTCTTCATCCTCATACGCGTTCGTTACCGCTTGAGGTGCAGCAGTAGTTGGCACGGCTGTAGTTGCAGGAGCGGCTGTAGTTGTAGTCGTCGTTGTAGTTGTAGAGGATACCACACGACGGCGACTGGTCACGCGGAACGGACGCCGAGTTACAAGCGTTGATAATGACGATGTTGATAGGGGCGTTGCTGTTGATGTTGTTGTTGTTGAAGCTGCAAAGATGATGGGGTGGTTAGTAAGTTTTTGATAGTAATTTATTCACAAATGTGAGAACTGGGGTTGATAATGAACTTGTGAATATGTAAGAGGTATCAGACGCAGAAAAACAAAATAATTTTGTAATGCTTTTTGCATTGGAACGTTATAAAGTAAAGATACAAATGGGAGAGGCAGCAGTCCTTCTATGGGATAGTATCTGCGGGGTAATTGTGTTACACACTTATGCATTCATGCATGTGTCATTTTGACAGTTCAAAGATATTCATTGCGTTAGGTATTTACGTTGTTGAACGAACAATTTTTTCTAAAACGCAATGGATTAGCAATGTCCTTCAAAATGATTCATAGTGTGTTACGCAATTAGGGCGCTGATCTTCTTCTGAGCGTGTTTATGGCATCCTAAATGGCCCAACATTGGGCTATCGGCGGCAGCAGTGGCTTTAGTTATTCGGCTATCTGATTAGAAACTATTAGTTAGCCAAGAGTGGTGATTACTTATTGCAATATTTCTTCACAAGCGTTCACTGAACCCATGTGTAACAATTTATCATACCGTAGATACCTAAGCATCGTCCTTCCGTGCAGTATTCAAGCACACGAAGTACAAAGTGTTAATACCATTTTAAGCTCTAGTTATCCCGTTCATATCTCGTGTCATAATCATAAATGATGCATACAAGATTCAGTTTGCAAAATAAACATAATTCCAAGGTCTATGCAGACATTTGTTAAAAACAAACAAGTGTTGTCCATTGTTCGGGTTCAGACCGTGAAATAGCAGGACGCTCTGCCGGACGGACAGACACAATGTATCGTTTGAGTTTATGTGGAGTGTGGATTATAGGACTAGTTCTTACTGGGGCTTTGGTCGTGTTTTTATTTCTTTGTTTAGGTCCGCAACACAATGCACAATGCTCCTTTGAAGAGAAAATAACAAGGAACTTTATGCCAGAAAAATAATAACACATTATTGTGACAAACGGCAAAAACAAAGCAGGCACTGAATCACTGACTATTAACGAATTTTTCAACACTAAAAACACTCAAAAGGAAACATTCATCGGAAACGCAAATATGTTTATACTAGATTTCAAAGTGTCACGAGAGCTCACTGGAACAGCTACTTTTCTACAACACAAAATCCCAATTAAGTTTACCAAATTGAATGCTGTAATCAATTCGTCGCGACGCTTACCAAGACAGATTACTAAGAAGACGCTCGTGAGTGAATGTAACACAAGAAATTAAGAGCATTTCATTGGTAACAGCATCTTATGATACAAATGAGGCAGCTTCGATGACGCAACGTGCGCTCGTTCTCAAGACATACTGAGACGAATCCACGCGTAAGACACTGATTAATTTGATCCAATTTCTGCATCCACGAGCATTTCATCATGTATCACTATGATCAGGGTGAGAGAGAAAGGTAGTGGGGAAATGAGAAAGCTGATGCAGCGATGTAGAGCAGGGGGCCTAAAAAGGCCACTTTGGCAGAATAATAAAATGATAACATAATGGACAGTTAACTGTTAAGTTAATCGTATCAAATCCCATTGGTAAAGCATTTTTCAGTTATTTTTTTTGTCTGTGCTAAAATACCAATGAATCCAATCCAAATCCAATCCCAATTCTTTGATTGTACCTACGTAGTGCAGCGAAAAAAAGAAAACACGGACTGTCTTCCCCATATTATTATAATTCAGAATGTTATCCTTTTATGATTCTCCAAAGTGGCCTTTTTAGGCCCCCAGGTTGTTAGCAGCCTTTTGAAATTAAACAAAACATACATAACGCTTTCAAGAACACACAGTAGTCGTGTCTCTATTGCGATTAGTAAGACAAGACTTTTCAAGAAATAAATTGGTTGGGATAATAAGTTCAAAAAGGCAAGAGATAAAATGGAATCCCACCAAATTCAATGAAATCTTCGGACTTCACAGTTTATACATGAAAAACGCTATGCAACTAGTAAGTTATTACCATAATGCAGTAATACATAGAAAGCACAAAATATGCACAATTCAATTCTTTACAAAAGCTTAAAACGCCAAGTGAAGAATATAAAAGATTGTCAGCCAACACTAGGTATCGTAACTTTTACATCGTAATCTTCAAATCTTATAGTAATAATAATTTACAGAAGCACGTTACTGTACAGCAATTAAAGTTTATCGTACGGTAGCCGTTACTGATGAATGACACGCCACTGAATAATCGCGGCTGTACGTAGTTGACTACCTGACTACCCACATAATTGCAGGTTAATAATTGAAATGTGTTGTCAAAAATCGTTGTTAAGTACTTTTGTAATTACTGTATGGTTGACAAAGAAGGTTGTTCTTCGTTGGTGTGGTATTGTAGTTTTAATTTTTTTGTCCAAACAATAGATTTTTTGTAATTAAATAATTGCTTCATATTTTGCAATAAATTACCAGCATTGTGTCATCGCGCTTCTCTTTCTTTTCTATGCAGTCCGACAGTGACCGCGCTTTAGGTCATGTAGTCCCTTTGAGGAAACGCGGCCCTTTAATATAAAACACTATTACCACTGTAACCAAAACATATTTTCCAAGCGGGGTATGTAATTATGGCAACATTCTACCACCTGCCACGTTTCGCGGTTTCTCAGATGCTCAAGTATACTGTATATTACACCTCGTTACTTCAACGTGCAGATAATCTTGTAATAGTGTGTAAGCAAACCGAATGAGAGCAATGGTGGCCAAGTGGTGACGGCCACAACTTACGAGTTGTAGGTCGTAGGTTCAAACCCAGACAGGCGCTTTACTTTGTGTAAATTATATCATCACCATTGCTCTCAAAACGGTGAAGGAAAACATCGTGAGGAAACCGGCATGTCCTAGAACCAAAAATTCGAAGACATGTGTGACATCTACCAACCCGCACTGGGCCCGCGTGGTGGATTACTGCCCACTCCCTCTCACAGAGAGGAGGCCGGTGTCCCAGCAGTGGGAACATTATAATTATGCTCATTATGTAAACCGAATGATGAATATCGAGTACAATTTGTTATGTAGTTCGTTACTTCATCAGGTAGGGAGCCCTACATGTCCTTGTATGGGAAGGACGCACTTATCTCTGAAGTGGAGCATTTACTAAATTAAGTTTTTACGTAAACTGCAGACTTTATAAAGATAAATGTGAAACTTGCAAAACCAGATACAAGGTACCCAAGTAAATACATTATTTACTCAATGTTAGGTGAGCCCAAATGTCTGCTGCTTCTTAGCAAGCAACAGTGTATGACTGACACTATGATCATCAGATCATTGACAAATTGGCTGCTTGTCCAACGGCCTGAACCCCATAGGCGTATATTGGGGCGTGCCCACCCTGGAATGGTCTGGTGCCCACCCTAGGATGTTTGGGGACCTATTCGAAATTCTAAGCTGGATACTTACATAATATAACTTCACAAAAAAGCAATCAATTCAATAACTACCATCAAGACCCACACAAACTTATTATTACCTGCATAATACATTCCATTAAATTACTTTTAAAATAACAAAACTAATTGAATCGACTAATACGCAATGTAACGTAACAAGCTACAGTAGGTACATACATTTAAATTTCGTGCCACAGCCCACAATGCAAAGTGACAAGCAGGCGCACGTCGTCGTCGTCGAAACACCGCGCGCTGCCGCTTCGATCGATGCGTTTTTTAATTTAGATCTCGAAAGTGGAAAGCATTTTGTGGAGTATAAGGGTATTCTCGGGGCTCTCGGACCCCCGACTTATGGTAGTAGAAGGAACAGTGGGGTTTGAGTCGGTAGGAGTCCGACATAACCCTCCGTTCATTCCAGATGGAGGGTTTCCATGAGGATTTCCCAAGAAAAAAAAAACCCCTGGAAAAAAGCCCTGCTGAACCTACGAGAGCATAAATATGTTGCTTCCTATGCTGACTCAAATAGGTTGTACCTTTACAGCCGTTAAAATAGATTTATGGTTCATAAGCAGAGGCAAAAATACATCACTTGGATAGTCTATACAAATACATAAAATTGAAGTATCTATTTTATACGGTACTTAAAACCAAATAACGATTTTTATAATTTTTGTCTGTTTGTTCCGAGTAATCTACGAAACGGCTGGAACAATTTTGACAGAACTTTCACTAATGTTATAAGGAGTAAATAAGCCTACTGCTTTTATTTTAGAAAAAAAAAAAAGAATTAGGGCACGGCGCAAAGAAAAAAAAAGAGAAAAAAGATTTTTCTTATTCCATAGACGAGAGGTACCTACACTTTCTCTAAGCGACACATTATTGATATCCGATCATCCACGCGAACGAAGTCGCAGCCCGCAGGCACAGCTAGTAACAAACAAAATGCACATCACACGCACTGCAATTAAAACGCACGAATCAGACCATCACGCAACACCATAATAACAATGATTGCTCTCAAATCCTATAAACCTGAATGCAAGCGTTAACGAAAGTCACGGTGTTAACGCGTTTCTCAACGCTATCTAGTTAACACAAACACCATGGCGCATGCGTGGCTCAACCGGAGCGTGGGAACTGTAAGGGTCTGCGTTCATGTAGAACTGCACATTTTTACGATAACCGCCGTGGTTGAACACGACATTCTTGTATTTATTGCATAAGGCACTCGCATGTAGCGTGTATTAGTCAAACGTATGCTAAACGCAAACGTAACGCTAACGCAGCGTCGACGTGACGTAAGTCGCCGTACTATCACGTCTACACGTCGCGCCGCCAGCGTAGCGTCTACGCGGCGTCAGCGCGCCTTCTACATACCAGATGCGAAGACATTCTAGGTAGCATATTATGTGTCGAGGCCGCACAGGTCGATCGATCAGGTTTAGCTACGCTTGCCGCGGTTGGTCTGTGGATGGGTGACCATCTTTACATACCGTGACCCCTCCGTGCCTCGGAAAGCACATTAAGCCGTTGGTCCCGGCTGTCATTCGTGGAGCTTTGACAGTCGTAACGGGTAGTCAGAAACCCGAAAGTCTTACAACACTACAACTGGGTTGTAGAGGTCAGATAGGCAGTCGCTCCATGTAAAATACTGGTATTCAGCTGCATCCGATTAGTTAGACTGGAAGCCAACCCCAACATAGTTGGGAAAAGGCTAGGCAGATGATTATAATTATTATGTGTCGAGGGTGCTTTTACAGACAATACTCACATGCATTTCCAGCCCAACCTGGGCAATCAATCTTTCTACCAATTTGCTGACTGGCTTGTACATTACTTATGTTTGGTTAAACGAGGGTCATAGTAGTACTCATGAAAATAAACAACTTTTACAATAGAACCAACTTTGAAACATGAAAAAATAATTTAGCTTTTCCATACAAAAGTGCAATACTAACAACGATCAAAATGTATGGAACAGCTAATAGTTTTTCTCATATTTCAGGGTTGATCCCATATTAGAAGTTGTTTATTTTCATGAGTACTGCACTCGCCTTAAAGTAGTTATTGTTCTCGTTTTATCAAGCACATTAGTATTTTCACCAAAGCACGGCTGGTACATGAAAAGCACGTGGCATGCCTCTAAAAACCCACATGAGCACATACTCATTACTAGGGTTGAGTACAATGAGCTCAGTCTAGTTTCTCACGCCTTTGTAACTATGGGACGATTGCGCTACAGACTGGCAGCCTGTATGCGTAGGGGCAACCTTGATGCAGATGATGTCGTGTTCGTAATGATCTTGCGCAATTGATCATTATTGTTTGAAATACTGAGTAATGGGTGGTGTTGATACAAATCTACATAGTGGTGGATATAAAAATAATAATCTTGTTCTTCTTAGCGTATTGATGGCAAACAATTTATCATCTCAGTAATACGTGCCACTAGCATGTGCGCTCGTGGCACAGGGAATAAATTTAACCCAATAGCCAAGTTATTCGGCTTCGATGATGGAGCAAGCCTAGACAAGACTGATGTGGATGCGGCACAGAGGTATAGAGGGGGCACTTTTTATGGTTTCGATATTAAATTGTCGACATATTTTCGAATCGTATCATTTGGTTTGGTAACGCGCGTTCCTTTAAAAACTCTGAAGGCTTTCAAAGGATAAATGGGTTTGCATCGTGCATCATCATCATCATCATCATCATTTCAGCCAAAAGACGTCCACTGCTGGACATAGGCCTCCCCCAAGCACTTCCACTTCGACCGGTTCTGTGCTTCTCGCATCCAACGGGTTCCTGCGGCCTTCACAAGGTCGTCGGTCCACCTTGTGGGAGGCCTTCCAACTCTACGTCTTCCGGTGCGTGGTCGCCACTCCAGAACCTTTCGGCCCCATCGGCCATCTGTTCTGCGAGCAATGTGCCCTGCCCACTGCCACTTAAGTTTGGCAATTCTGCGGGCTATGTCGGTTACCTTGGTTCTCCTGCGGATCTCCTCATTCCTGATTCGATCACGCAGGGAAACTCCAAGCATAGCCCTCTCCATTGCCCTTTGGGTGACTTTTAGCCTTCTTATAAGGCCCATTGTGAGCGACCACGTTTCAGTGCCATAAGTCATCACTGGCAACACGCACTGGTCAAAGACTTTCGTCTTGAGACACTGCGGTATGTGGGACGAGAAGATATTGCGTAGCTTCCCGAACGCTGCCCAGCCGAGTCGGATTCGACGATTGACCTCTTTCTCGAAGTTAGACCTACCTAACTGGACAGTTTGTCCTAGGTAAACATACTCGTCCACGACTTCGAGTGTAGCGTCTCCGATCTTTATGGGAGTGGGTGTTACATGGGCATTTGACATGACCTTCGTTTTGTCCATGTTCATTTTAAGACCCACTCTTTCGGAGGCTCTACTGAGGTCATCGAGCATTGTACTGAGGTCCTCCATAGTCTCAGCCATGACTACGATATCGTCGGCAAACCGAAGGTGAGTTATGTACTCGCCGTTGATATTGATGCCAGCCCCTTTCCAGTCCAGAACCTTGAAGACATCCTCCAGTGCAGCGGTGAACAGTTTCGGAGAGATAACGTCTCCCTGTCTTACACCTCGCTGCAGAAGAATAGGTTTCGAGGTCTGATCCTGGAGTCGGACTGACATAGTGGCGTTTTCGTACAAACACTTCAGCACCTCGATGTACCGATAGTCGATCTGGCACCGTTGAAGAGACTGCAGCACAGCCCATGTCTCGATCGAATCAAAGGCTTTCTCGTAGTCCACGAACGCTAAGCAGAGAGGCAGGTTATATTCTTCGGTCTTCTGTATAACCTGTCGCAGCGTATGTATGTGGTCTACGGTGCTAAAGCCTTTACGGAATCCGGCTTGTTCGGGAGGCTGGAAGTCGTCAAACCTGCGCGCGAGACGGTTCGTGATGACTCTCGAAAACAGCTTGTAGACATGGCTCAGGAGGGAGATGGGCCTATAATTCTTAAGAAGGGCATTGTCGCCCTTCTTAAAGAAAAGTATCACCACGCCTCTGTTCCATGCCTGTGGTGTTTTACCCTCGAGTATGACGGAACCAAACAGCTTCTGAAGGGCCTTAAGAACGGGTTTTCCGCCGGCCTTCAGCAACTCGGCCGTAATTCCGTCATCACCCGGCGCCTTGTTGTTTTTGAGCTGCTTCAGAGCCATCCTAATCTCATACAGGCTGACGTCCGGGATGTCTTCGGTATAGTGCCGGGTCAATCTAGCTCTCGGGTCGTTTGCCAGATTCATAACGGGGTTACTTGTTGACGTGTATAACTGTCCATAGAACCTCTCGATCTCTCTCAACAGCTCAGGTTTGGCGGATACGATCCTGCCATCTTCGGTCTTCAGTTTCATAAGCTGGCTCTGCCCAATAGACAGATCTCTAGCAAAGACCTTGGAGCCTTTATTTCGCTCTATCGCGTCCTTAATACGGTCTGTATTAAAGCGGCGAAGATCGCTTTTCAAGGACTTAGAGATCTGTCTATTGAGTTGCCGGTACTTTTGCGCATCATCCGAAGACTGCAGGATCATCTCGCGCCTCTCCTTCATGAGCCGCAAAGTAGGATCAGAGAGCTTCTTTTTTGAATTCGTACGACGGGTCTTGAAGATCTTAGACCCGACCGTATGGACAGTTTCCACGAACCCATCGTTATAATCGTCCACGGAGCTCCCTAGGCATTCGAAACGATTCTGGAGTTCGAGCTGAAAGCTCTCGGGGTTATGGATCTGGATCGGTGCAGGACGGAGCGTAGACTTCATCAGTCGAGATCTTTCCAGCTTGATATTTAAGTTCAATGTGCCTCTTACCATGCGGTGATCACTTCCGGTTTTCACCGCGTTGATCACAGAGACATCATTGAACACTTGCTTCTTCGTCGACATAATGAAGTCAATCTCATTTTTAGTTGCACCATCCGGGCTCTGCCAGGTCCACTTTCTGTGCTCACGTTTTCTGAAGAAGGAATTCATCATAAAGAGGCCTTCCTTCTCCATAAAGCTGGCCAGTAGGTGGCCCCGGTGGTTCCGGCGTCCAACTCCAAATTGCCCCACTCGCAGCTCATCATCGTTTCGTTTACCCAGTTTCGCGTTGAAGTCCCCCATGACAACGGTAAAGTGAGTTTTAGAGCCATGCATGGCTCTGGAAATATCCTCATACATGGTCTCTACCTCATCGTCGGGGTGTGACGAGGTCGGGGCGTAAACCTGTACGACCTTCAGCGAATACCTTTCGGATATTCTGAGTATAAGGTACGCCACCCTGGTCGACACACTCTCGATCTTCACCACGTTGCTCACAAGGGACTTATGGACGATAAACCCGACACCACCTTGGGACTGCTGGTCGCCCTCCCGGAAATAGAGCAAGTTTCCGGATTTGAGGATTATCGAGTCCTCCCCCTCTCTTCGGACTTCAGATAACCCGACTATACTCCATCGTATCTTGCTCAATTCTTCCTCGAGTTCGGTGATCTTCTCGTCGGTCCGGAGTGTACGCGTGTTGTATGTTGCCAGGTCTAGTTTTCGGTGATTGTGGTAGCCGGATCTCTTCCGGGGATTCTTAGCACCCCTTGCCTCACCGTGGCCTTGGCCGCTACCGTAACCAAGGGTAGGCGGGCCGCCGGGTACTAGGGGCCAAGTGTTTTTTGTGCTTGTCATTTTTGGGGGGGGGGTTTGCCATAATCGCCACGCTTGGCAGGCGGGTTGGCGATCGCAGTATGGTATGGTGGTGGAATGCACAGAGAACGCTGCTGCCCATTCTCCGGTACGGCCCTTAGTCGCCTTTTACGACACCCACGGGAAGTATGGGGTGGTGCTATTCTTTAAGTCCGGCACTACACAGACAATCGTGCATAAAGACTAACAATCCAAATTCTCAAAATAATTGCTTGCACCTAATTCGATCAATAGCCTTTCATGCATAGAAACTATCTTAATCCGTCACAGCTGCAGCCTGTAATTTACGAACGGATAAAATTTCTACTAATTTTCTTTATCATTCTCGAATACCACTCTAATTTCACATCATATTTCCAACTAGCGGCCCGCCAGATTCGCACGGTTTTCACGACTTGACAAAATATGGTGATTTCTTTAATATGAATGTAATACACCTATAAATGTAACATACCTTTCGGAATAAATCCTCTAAATGATGTGAAAACCGCAACAAAATCCGTGGCGTTGTTTAGAAGCACAACAACGCGGTCACGCAGTCAGACACGGAAAGTAACATTCATTTATATGAAATGTTTAATTGTTTATTTATGTATATTTATGTAAGTAGATCTATTAAGACACTTTTACACGTCAATATGTTGTTGGTCAATATTTTAAAACAAGATGGCGCTGGCATTTCCTAGCTGACTGACCCCTGAGAAGAAATGCTGAAACAAACTCAGAGGTCATGGTCTCTTTTATAAAGTATATTATTAGGAAACAGTAGATATGTATAATTATGAACATTGTTAGTTTATAATCCATCTCTGTCCATGGCAAACCGACAAATTGTGAACGAACCTACACATACCGACAGGGTTCAAAATCTGTCCAATTTTATCACCCATAAAATTGAGAACTATATAGATTAGTGTATCGAAAAATACGTTCTTTAATTTTAATGTATGCAATTTACAATTTATCTACAGTTTACAATCTCGCGAGATAGATTTTAAACTAAGCGGGATTGTCCGAAAGGGTTACCGCTGGCCCGGAACATAAACATACACAAAGGCCAAGGAAGGAACACGGGTGGGTTTTTAGTCAGTAAGAGTCTGACACTCCCTTCCGTTCCACCCAGAGCGGGAGGGGTCATTTAATGATATCCCACCCAAAAAAAAACGGTGTTCACAATCTCTTCTTCTTAGCGTGTCGATAGCAATCTAAATATACTTGGCCCAGAATTCGGTCACAATGTTACGGTCACAGATACAGGTAGGTTTCGCCTCTAAGTTTCCATAGCAATAAGACTCTAAATTCCACATAAGAAGAGTTGACCTGCCTGACACGACCATTAGACTAAAAGGACGATCATCACCCATACATTGATATAACGTTCCCACTGCTGGGACACAGGCGGGAGAGGGAATGGGCCGTAATGCACGACGCGGGCCAAGTGCGGGTTGCTAGATGGCACATGTCTTCGAAATTTTGGTTCTAGGACATGCCGCTTTCCTCACGATGTTTTCCTTCACCGTTTAATTTTTTTTTAATTAGCCTGCGCTGTCCCACTCCTGGGCAAAGGCCTCCCTCCATTCCTTCCATCTTTTGATTTAACAAAAAATAAAACCAGAGGTAATTTTTTTTTTTTTTAGTTGTTGATTGTGCCTGCTCTTGACCTACACGATCGATCACGCCTGATGGAAAGCGATGGATGAGGTATAAGATGAAATAATACACAAAGTAAACCACCTGCTAGGGTTCAAACCCACAACGATACCACTGGCCCACCACTGCTCTCGTGTATGGGTATATGCTTTCATAATCACCCAACGACGTCTTTTCCTATAATCTGCCACATTCACATCAATGTCGCAAGTATTACGTGTCGCCAATGAAAGGGAGTTGCTATCGCCAACGGTTACACCTGACCGGTCGCTTTCACCTCATCTCTGTTGATAATTGCTATTGTTATTGCTAGTTGTTTTCTGTATACTTATTGCGGTTGTATAAGGCTGAGATTTTCGAGATGAATAGAGTTGTTTTATGTAGATTCTTTCGAGTTTTTTTGCAGTTCTGAAGTTTGCATAATTGTAGATAATTGTTATAGATTGTCTGGCTTCTTTGATGTTTGTTTTTGTGGTTACAGTGGTTGACTTTCGAATTTTTAAAGCTGTATTGAATTTTATTGATGCTTTATCATGTTGTTCCGGATTCGTCTTTGGAGATATTTCCTGAATCAATAAGATTTGTTTTTTTTAAGCTGCTATGCTTTTTGATGAATTATATAATTTGTTTAAGTAATTATTTATTTAATTTTTGAGTTAAAATTTGTGGCCTCTTACGACAATTTAAGCAGGTGGTTTGGTATCGAAATAAAAGGAAACAACAAACTATCTCAAACACTGTATATTTAAAAGTTTAAATTTGAAACTAATTAAAGAACTAATTTACTTTATTACATATAAATTAGGTAGGTTACTAGTTAGGTCTTATTATGGCCAGCCAGCTAAAATTTCAGCAGAAAGAGCTATGGTCATGGGGAGTTGGAGATAAACTGAACTGAACTTAGGTGACCAAAGAAACATTCTGATGATTTTTAGAGTTAGACTGGTCAATTATGCCGTTGCAAAAACAGGAGCATGGATAGCATGGATATCATATCATCATCATTTTCCCAACTATGTTGGGGTCGCCTTCCAGTCCAACCGGATGCAGCTGAGTACCAGTATTTTACGTGGATCGACTGCCTATCAGAAGGTCAGTTCTCGTAAGTAAAAACGTTCAAAATCTAGTCGCAATCTCATCTCAGCGACAATCAATGTCAAAAACTTGTCAAAAATTTTTTTTTGACAGATTAAGACTGAGATCAGACTGTGAACGTTCTTAAAATTGCCAGAATTGCCCCCTCTGACCTCCACAACCCAGTTACTGGGTTATACGATACCCCTTGGTAAGACTGGTTGTCAGACTTTCGGGCTTCTGAATAAAATTTATTCTCGGGATAAAATTTATTCTTGGTATAAAAGTTTCGTGGAATTCGTCCTTAATCAAACTAAATAAAAATACTCAAGTTGGTTGCTAGAATAAAGTAAATTTTAACGCTTCATCGCGCAAAAATCTCACCTAAAGATAGCTCGATATCTCAATAAATCTCACGGTTACGCAACGCTTAATTTCCGTATAGATCAGTCGCGAATAGGAACTGCTAAAGAAATGTTAATTACTACGATTACTCTCACGCGAGCCTCGATATGATGAACCGAGCAGTTTATACCTACTCGTAGCATTGCGACACGAAGGCTGCAAACGATGATATGACTTAAAAGACATCAAATATTAGGCAATAGTGTTGGGCAAAGTTGTGTGTTTCCATCACACGGAGGTCTTCAGGGTCAAAAAGCTACCTATAGGTATTTTGAAATAGGTTTGGCTTAGTAGCACCACTCTCGGTTTCATAAGGTCTATAGAGGTATGAGGAACAAGTTCACTCATACCCTATAGAAAAGGGAGGATCCTCCGACCAGACGGGTGTTGTGTCCGGCGGGCAACTGCCCAATGATTCATGTCGGGCCGTTGTATCTATGCTAGTTGCGCGGTAAACTCTGCTTGCGAGATGCAGGATTTTGCGTGACGTCAGTATGACGCGTTGTTCGCATGTGGCGTTGCCGCGTTGTAGATACCGTTACAGATCTACTTAATTCAATTAATTATGTGCTCTAATCTCACGACAATTTAATACTTATGGCGCATTCCACCAAACTTTTATACATAGAATAAAATAAATAATAGGCCATGGAATAGGGGCGAGCCTGTTGGGAAAGCCTTACTTAACACAAAACAAATGAGTTAATACTACATAATGCCTACAGTTAAATCAATCACCAAACAGGTAGTAAGAGCATGTCGATCCTGACATCTTGTGACAGAATGGTGTCACGGTGTTGACGGAGGGCCTTGACAGAGTATATGGAAATGATCTAGACATAACTGCTTGTAAACATACAGTGTCAAATACAAACAATGATTAATTTGTATGAAAGTGTCAATAAAAGTGTTGTGTTAGCACCGTTGTGCAAGGAAATGATTAGTGTGATAACTGCTAATAGCATCCGTATATTGTGGTTAAGTAATAACAGCCTACTGGTCGAGCGCGGTTGGTCCGTGGATAATCAAGACCGCTCTATGCCTTTTGGTCCCGGCTGTCATTCGTGGATATTTGACAGTCGTTACGGGCCTTCAGAAGCCCAAAGTTTGACAACCAGTCTTACCAAGAGGTATCGTATCAAAAAAAAGAGAAAAAAGAAAAAAAAAAGGAAAAAAGTCAAAAAGGGTTCTTAGAAAATACTGGTACCCAACTGCATCCGGTGAGACTGGAAGCCGACCCCAGTTGGGAAAAGGCTAGGCAGATTATTTTTGTTTGTTAATGGGATGGTATTCAATGTAAATGGTGCAATATTGATTGGTATTGCGACAGACATAAAGACCTGGATAATGGCATTATTTAAGGAAGGATATTGAGGAGTACCGTATTAACGACTATGGCCGGTATTCCTCATGAATGAAATAAGGATGCAAAATACACAAAAAAGTTGAAAGTATGAGAAAATGACTCAAAGACTACATGCATGGAAAAACACAAAAACAGTAGATAAGACATATAGTGCAAGATAAGTGTTTATTTAGCCTGTAATACGCAATATAGTGCAATAGTCATTATAATCTTACTAGCTGCGCCCCGCGGTTTCACCCGCATAAGTGTCGATCCCGTGGGAAAATCGGGATAAAAAGTATAAGCCTATATGTTAACCCAGGGTGTCAGCTACGTCCATACAAAATTTTATCAAAATTGGTCCAGCCGTTTGAGCGTGAAGAAGTAACAAACATATAAACACACACACTCACAAACCTTCGCCTTTATAATATTAGTGTGATGTGATAAACACACACCTAACGCTACTACAGAAAAACATTTTGAACTCGCGGTCATTGCTACAAAAGATCGTAATTAATTTGACCCTGCCAAACTTGCTAAATAAAATATATCATTCAACCGGCTAAGTAATCAAAACTAGCTATTTTAGAGGGGTCGAACAAATCATTTCGAGCTGGTCAACTTAACAGGCAGATGTTAAAACGTTCACGGTCAAATCGTTGCCAAACAATGGATGCAACTGATCGTTTCACCAGCCATCATTATTTCAATGTATGCGGTTAAACAGGTTTATTTTGGACAAGGTTCCGTGGATTTCGCGGATCCGAGGAGGAAGTATTTTCAGAGTGGTAACTTTGCAGGTCCTCTGCTCAATGTTTTGGGAATAGCCCTTGAAATACAAATTTCATCGGCAGTTCCCAATATTAATAGAGCGAAGTCCTTAAAGCCTCATAAAAAAAAACAGTACAGATCTCCTACTGTTATCAGAAACGTTAGATGTGCCTTGAAAGCTCTTATGCCTATTGAACACTACCAATTTAGCTGACTGGTGATATACCCCACAGTATGAAAATAATTCTTTTTTAACGTGCTGATTTGAAATTAATTTACGTTATTATTAAACAGAAATTATGGTTCTTGATTTGGTGCTGAATGTAAGATCTCTCTTGCGCTGCAACAAGTCGATCGCGCCATATTACAGAAGCACCAAAAGCTTCACAGTCCGCAAGTCCTATTATTGTTTTAACAGGAGAAAGTTCTGGGTCAACACACAGAGCCAGCGCGGGCGCATCATTAGGCGGCTTACATAACGAGGCACCCATTGTTAGGTGGAAAGTGCGATGGGAACCTCAGTGTGACATCACCTTATGTATTTAGGCTTTATTGTTTTAGGCGTGACACGCCACGTGGGTGGCGAAAGATCAGGAGATTACATCAGTTGGAATCTCATAGTATTTACATATAAAACAGTGCCGTGACTGATGGAGGCACAACGTTGGCACAAGGATTGAAGATGAAACGCGAAATTTGGAATATAATTCCTTATATGGAAGAGAGCCTGGTCGCTCACAGAGTAAAGTACCGCCTTGGCGTTTGTCAAAGAGCGATGGAGCGCAGCATCCTGGGTGTAAAAAGACAGGACAAAATTTGGAACACCATGCTGCGTTCCAAAACGGGTATAATAGACGTACACAAGAAGGCTGGACGCGTCCCGCGAGGGCTGGTTTGAGGTGGCGCGGGAAAGGAGTTCCTGGAAGGACTTGGGGGACTTGGGGGTCTTGCCCAGCAGTGGGACAGTATAGGCTAAAAAAAAAACAAAATAAAAAAAATATGGAAAAGTTTCAGGCTGTAGACGTGTTTCCTGCCTGTAAAACTCTTCATGTATGTTTTTTCGAAATTAGTGAGTTTAGCGGGTGTTGGTAAACTGAATATGTATGTGCATTTATGATCTGTTCTTGCAAGCCTCAGGAGGAGGAGTGACTTCTTGTCATAACGGATAGATCTGACGAAGTTTTACTAGGTTTTTCTGATAGCAAATTGATTTTGCGTGGTTTAAACTCGCTAACTTTTCATAATACCAGGCAGCCTATAAAATATTCAGTGTATCAAAGCGAGATTTATGCTGAAACTACCTTCGTGTTCAACTAGATTTATGTTCGGATAAGGTACTCGCTGATGTGAGCAAAAGTCGTTATTTTATGCAAAGAGAAAACTTGTGACAGGAAACGCAAAGATGTGGAGAAAGATACAAGGCCGGCAGGATATCATCATCATTTGTAGATTTGCATCGCAGATATCCAATCATGCAGTTAATACGGTCTCAATGAGTTCCATTCACTACATAGGTATAATTAAGACATTACATATGTTTAGCTTTTTTTGAACTTAAGCATTTTGTACTCGACAATTCGGCATTCCATCTTTTGATGCGCCTTATTATCATTATTTTGGATGGCAGTCGCTAAATCTTCATTTTTTCCATCGGCAATCCTATTCCAGGCTTTTAAACCATCCAGAAAGAGTCTAGTCGGGTAACATGGTATACAAGAAAGAAGTAAATCATTATTGGTCACGGACTGACGACCGCAAGAACAGTTTTAATAGAGACATTGATCTTATCACGTGATTGCTCTACAGTTTACACCACATCTAGATGGCAGTCACTGCCAGATCTTTTTTTAATAAGATGAGACATTTCATCTACCATCCACTACTAAATAAAACAATTTTCTACTATAATTTACTTTTCATTGACAGCAAAAACCCGTCCAATATTAACAGCCATATATTTTACGAAGAATTTTCTTCTTACCTCCAAGTTTTCCTCAGAGCATTGCGTGATCTTGGACTTGTAACGTCATTTAGTTACGCGCCGCTACCGGAGTGCCAGTTACTGTTTCACACTGAACTATTAAACCAATTTGAATATTTATTGAATGTTTATTTGTGATTAATAGTGTTGGTGGACTGTATTTTTGTACTGTTTGGATGATTTCGCGCATTGATACCTACGCAGCGGCAAAATGTGCCTATTTTTTACAAAGAATAGATATGAAATGAAATAAAAACGTTTATTCAGTAAATAGAATATTGGAATAACTTTTACACGTCCTATTATAAAAAAATAAGCTGGACGAGGTCGGCGGTTTCTATCTGACTACCCTGAGAAGAAAGGCCGAAACAAACTCAAGAGGTTACAGTCTCTTTTAAAGTCCAGACATAATCTTGGTGATATAAAATATGCTAGTCCTTATAGTATCCTATATAGTAAAATTGTAATAAGTACCTAAGAATGACTTGTTTTTGCATTCAGTCCTCTCGACTACGGGGCAAACAAAACAATTTATCCGATCATTCACGTGGGCAGGTTTTAACAAACATGGCCCCAGACCATTTCATTCCAACATTCTAGCCAATAAATATGTAAAGCAGCATATCTCTACAAGTCTGACATCACTATATACAGTTTAGTGGTAATTTTAGCATTTATTTGGCATCTGTAAAGGCGACCGACCTCCGTCGAGGTCTGTACGGCACTGGCTAGTGAGGACAACGTCCCCGGAATGTCTAGGTCGAAGCTCTAGGCTGTATACTTGTTTGAGTTTATTTTAGTTCCTAGTACTGGCTGAATGGGCTGGTTTGTTATTCTGAGGGCTGGCTATTTTAAAAGTTGGTAAAATTTTCCTTTTATGAAAAGATTAATTCATTAGATGTTCAGATGCTCGAGGCAGGTGACTTGTTTTAGAGCAGATTTTTCAATAGTCAGATATCTCGTATCTGAAGAGTAAATATTGTCGTTTGACAGCTTTTGTATAGAAAATATGTCAAACTGTCATATTTAATCTTTAGATAAAAGTTAAGTATCTATTTAAAAATCTGCCCTTAGTTTATTTCATTTCTTAGTACTGGCTGAATGGGTTTATTTGATGTTAGAGCTGTCTTAGTTTGTAGTTTTCTTATTTCAAAATTACTCAACGGTTCTCTGATGTTGGCAGAAGAAGAGTCGATTAGAAAACTCAGATATTTGATTTTTAGTTTATTCTACCCAATATATCTTTGTCCGATAAGCGTTCAATAATTCAATAATTTGTTTTTGCCTCTTGATTGTGTCTGATAAATGGTCACGGATAGAGATGTGTAAAAGATTGCATTTCACGCCTACAGATTTCCATTAAAGGTAATAAGTCCATCTTGGGGTCGACCCTATCGCCATTTATCTTTTTAATTCTCGTATTTTCATGTTTTTGATTATTTTGTTTTGTAATATATCTTTTACTGCGTTTTATTTTGAGGTCGATGATGTCATACGGTTTGTTTTGATCGAATTTATTCGAAAACAAATATATTATTTATTGTCGTTCTTTCCGATGACACTCAGAATTAATGAATTAATTCAAGGCACAACAAGGAAAGGTTCGTACGATATATTCTAGATTTGCAATTAAGCTTTTTTTATAAGTTTTCTTGCTATGCTAAAGAAGTAGGTACGTAACTTGTAGTAAAGCAAGTTCTAGAAAGTTTATGACGATCCAGAGGTCGTGAACTTGTAAGTTATCTACTGCTCAACTTTATGATAAACGAATTGCATTTGTGACAATATTTTATTTAGTGTTGAAAAAATCCCATCATCTTTAGAAAGGCTCGAGTCAGAATATTATTTAGAAAACTCATCAAAAAGAGTACTAAAATTAAATTAAAAGATAGTTGGATGGTCGGAAACCAATCCCAATCAATTCCGTGTCAACTCTGTTGAGAAGCCTTTACCCTGTTATGGGATATTAAGAAGGGGGCGAAAAAGAAAAAAAAATGAGCGTCGACTTGAGAACCTCCTCCGTTTTTTAATTTCCGTAGAATCACGTTTAATTATAGATTGACTAGCTGCGCCCCGCCCGCGGTTTCACCCGCGTAAATGTCGATCCCGTGAGAATATTAGGATAAAAAGTAGCCTATATGTTAATCCAGGGTGTCAGCTACCTCCATACAAAATTTTATCAGAATTGGTCCAGCCGTTTGACCTTGAAGAAGTAACAAACATTTAAACACACATACGCACACATACACACACTCACAAACTTTAGCCTTTATAATATTAGTGACGAATCTAAGGGTTTCGACGAACGAAGTGATATTAAACAATTGAAGTTCAATATACACAAAAACAATCTCCCTAGCTACATAATGGAACATGACTTTCATCTAGAGAGAGTTTTTGATTTCTCTTGCTCTCAGAGGGTCATGCACTATTGTGCCAGCTTATGTAACGCTGGTCAAAGGTGAGAGAGAGGTGATTTAATTATGGGTAAAACTGATGTATCGTTATGTTTATTATGTTGGAACTTCAGGAGTGATAGAGCAGTGGTTCCATACAACTCGATTCCTACCGGCTTCCCTTTGAAAAAATGGCGCAGTCAGTATTCTATAGACAAATAATATAATCATATTAAAGAAATCTACTCCGGCTTACCTCTTCAAAAATTGACCCTTCGCTACGATTTATTCTTCGTTCGTTCCGAAGTTTTGTCCCACATTCGAAAAAAATCCTGGTTCGTCCTAAACATTATGTTCCCTTCGTCCACTGGTATAGAGATCAGTTTTTTTGTCAGGCTTGTTTTTAGGCGTAGATGCTTGTATTACAGTTTGGGTGAAGTACTGATTTTGTTAACCGACTTCCAAAAAGGAGGAGGTTATATGTTCGACTTTATTATTCAATTAGTTAATACTATTGCTTTTTGGTGTTGCTGAAGGTAAGGCCCAAATAAAATATCTTATACCTACCTATCCCTACCCATAGTGAAATCATCAATCTGTGGGCTTTTGGGATCTGGCGTGATGTAGATAAAATATACGCAATGGAGCTGTTCACTATAGTTGATACTCAAAGTAAGCAGATATACATCTAATCTATCTAACTAGCCTGTACTGTCCCACTGCAGGGCAAAGGCCTCCCTCTCCCTTTTCCACACAATTTTGTCTTTTGCGTAGGGGTCAAGCTCGTCCCGCCATCGCCATCTTCGTCTTGGCCTGCCGCGATGGCGTCGTGCGTTTAGTGGGACCCAATCGGTGGTTCTCTTAGCCCAATTGTCATCTGACATGCGGCAAACATGTCCGGCCCAGTCCCACTTAAGTTTAGCGACTTTTCGGGTAACGTCTGAAAAAAACTAAAGGAGGAGTTTCCCAATGCGATGCGTATGTTTTCGGAGATCAAACAGCTCGTGATGTGATGTGAATGTCAATTGTTGGCAACACCCAACAAATCAGACACCTTATTGTTATTGCTGATAGTGGGCGTTCCATGAGTAGGTACAATGTATAAGTACATAGGATTATGTTGATTTTGGACTATGGACCGTCAATACTGCCGCCCACTGACTACACGTTATGGCCTCCAAAAATTTGCATATGTTGTCATTCTGCGGTGCTATTCTGTCAAAATCTCACCGTGAAAACTTAGGTGAAGTGAGCGTGGAGTGAGCTGTCAATAGTGTCAATTCCTAGCAAAAACAAACTCACATCACCTAAGTTTTCACGGTGAGATTTTTACAGAATCGATCGTCAGTATTGTGTTAGTATCAGGATAAGGCTATCCCATTTTGTAAGATTATAAATAGCTGTTGGTCTTGTTCTCTGTCTACTTTCAAACTATTATTCTGTTATTGTTGTAATAGGCTGACTTTTTAATAAATAAATAAATATTTATTAAGAAATACAGGCAGGCTAGGCAGATGATGATGTCTAAGATGAGATCTTCGTAACTAAGTATTTCTTTCTCAAATAAAACGTGAATTGTAACAAAGACTCTCTGGAAACTCCCTGGAAAATTGTTATCTGGGTACCCAAGACCAGAGAGATTAGAAGAGTCCAGTGTTTTTCATGATCTATGTACATACCTACTCCTACGTTAGTAGGCCACGTTCAACGTCTTCCCTTCTAAAGTCTGTATAGTTAGAACTTACAGCTATCATTAGGTACACCATGAAATCGTGACGACAGTAAATCGCAGCGACCTTCGATTTGCACTCTATGACTAAGGGCTTCGGTGGAAAAGTTCCGATTGTTTTAACATGTTTTGACGTAAAACAGTATATTACATAATACGAGGTGATTAGTAAACTTGCTTGTTTTATAGAGTTCGTGGAAGAACAAGTCTAGGGTATAAGGTGTAAAAAGGTTTTTTTGTTTTGCCATAAATTATCTGAAAGAAAAGCTGCAAGGAAATTGTCTACACTAATGCGAAATATTAAAAAAAAGTTGAATGTGTAAGTGAAGTGCGAACTAACCCTTAAAACGTTTTAGAAAGTATAGTAGCAATGTCAAATCACTCTGTAGGTAAACTAGCAATCTGCTTCACCGCAAATTTCCCTTCGGCTTTCCATGGAAACTGTGATAGAATCTACAGACTACAGAAAATAAACACAAATAGCTTAGAGCAAAACCGGACTCACCGTTTGCCCCCCCAGGCCGCACGCGAACAAACTTGCGAGTCGGGCGCTCACTACGCCGCGCACCGCCGTTGAAAGATGGCCGACGCGAAGCATTTTCAACCTCGTTTTTCGCAGTCGCACCTTTTTTCTCGAGTTCAGCCTCTTTTCGCGATTTGAATTTGGAATTCCCGCGTCTAGTGAACTTGTTTGTGGTGGTTTCTATTTTATCTGTGGCGGATTCGGTCTCCGTTGTGTCTGGTGGCGCGGTCGCTTTTGTACGGCGAAGGAAACTGCGCTTTGGAGCCTGTGGAAAAAATTAACGGTTAGTAAAGTTTTATTTCATATTATTATATTTGTAATATGGTTTTCTTGCATTAAGTTGTGTCTGAGACTCGACCTGAATGGAATGTTGTTTATTGCTAAATGGAGTTACGACGTAAACTGTACTATAGCGTTGTTCGTATACCTATTTCTAAGGTCGTCACAATATCCTTTTAGTTATCAATGTGTGAAGATTATGCAAAAGTCTAGCTTGAACTTTGCATTGCACAATATTTATATAAGTGAAGGCATCTATAATAAATTGTATAAGCCAACTTGAATGAAAGCTTTATTGGAAATTGACAGGTCTATCAAAATTAAATGATATTAATAGTTAGAAAGTTCAAAGTTGTGTGTTTTGCTAAGAACGCAAGAACAAATTTTAATAATATAGGTAGGTACCTAGGTAATTTGATACTTTAATGTGGTTTAGCAATTAAAAACATAGCAATTTTAAAACCATTAGACACAAATTTTATTTACCTATTAAAACAGAGTGAAGAAATAAGCATAGGTAAACATTTTTCCTAGAACTCTATGCAATTTCCACACTGTTTTTTTAAACGAAATTGGTCATGGTTTGTCTATGGTCGGTAAAATTAGTGTTGTTAAGATGTAATGGCGCGAATTACACTGAAGGTAGCGTTTTATTCTGGTCTAGGGATTATTTCAACGCATAGAACTTGTAATACAAGATACCATGCGGTTTTCTTTGCGGTCGAAATAACTGAATCGAAAAAATTGTGACCCACATTACCGCCTACTTTATTTGTTCAAGTTTTGGATTAAATTACTTACATCCGGAGTTTAATGTTTAGAATAATGAAACATTAGCAATATGACTCGCAATTTTGTGTCCGCCGCTATTGCCAAAAATTAAATTAGAGCGAGTAAAAAATGGCGTCGTTTTACCAGCTTTGTGTTGGTAATAATGAGTGTAATAAAATGGTAATGATAATTCAATAATACTTTATTGTACTTATTAGGTACCCAATTACATTCATACATTTATATTCTGTAATATTTATGGTGTACACAATTTTCTATTCTATTATAATAACACCCTTTACGGCTGATTTTTCCAACGCCAGCCAGATAACTTTAACGGAGGAATAATATTGAATTTTTGACAGTTCTTCTATACAGAAACAGTCAGATATCAATTTTATTCCACGAATAAAAATTATCTGTCGATTTAAAAAAATTGCCCATAAATGGAAAAATTTTATTGTATAATTTTGTTAATTGAAAATATAATTATTTGCCTACCTACCTGATTTTTTTTTATAAATTCCTGTCTACCTATACATCTACATCTATATAGAATACCTATCTATCTTTTATTGGATCCGTTTGTGGGAAAATCTGCACAGAATAATAAAGTCGGTCAATTCTAATTTTGTTGTCATTTGACTTCTGTAATTTTCAGTTTTCGCAAAGATTAGTCAAAGTCAAAGATTTATTTGCATACTAAGTGTACCTACATGTTTTTTTACCTACCTATTTTCAGACTCGCAGGAAGGTTAGTTTTATTATAGGTGCTTAGAGAAGATGTGGTCGTGATCCCATTGCTCTATCATCACAGATCACAGTCTATGGAAATAGAAATATAATCGAAAAACAAATCGTTTTAAATTGTGAACTTTTTCCTAATTCTCACAAACAAGGTGTTGAAACTTGAAATCCAACATAGTATAGGTACCTACTATAAATATGCCAAATCACCATAATTTAAAATTCTAATGTGTTAAATATGTAATTTTATTACCATAACGTAGGACAGATATAGTGGTTGTAAGTAGCTAAATAAAGGTTTTATTGGCTTCGATTTTTTTATAAAAAACTTAGGAAAATTCCATAGATTTCTATTCATAACTTTGGTCAGCATGATATCAGCACGTAGCTTCAAATAATTTTGAGTTTGAGGCGTACTATGGATTTAATTCGCTGCTGCGATGCGTGTCGCGGGTACGATTCCCGCACGGAACAAATATTTGTATGACCTACAAGTAGTTGTTCCGGGCCTGGCTGTTTGTGTATGTGAGTTTAAATGTTTGTACCCATGATACAGGAGAAATTCCTAGTGTGGGGAAACTTTAAAAAAAAAAAAGTTTCTTTTGAGTTTCTGTGTCTCTGGGAGCACTTGAAGATCTATTCGGTATGCTTCAATAGGCTATCATTATGTACCTAATTCCAGGATTTCTCTATTAAATAGCGTGTCTCCTGACCAATGTGATATCATACCAACATTAAATTTGCTGAATATTATTTTGGACAACAGACAGCAATTTTTTTCCCCAGTCAGTGCAAACCAGTCAAAAACTAGTTTGGGTAAAAAATAACTTATTACGTAAAGAATTTCTATCTCATTTAAATTTTAAATCAACGTTCGTAGCTTCATAATACCTATTTCGTTTTATGGTCTTGGATTTTAAAATACGACGTTCTTTCTTTTCTCGTGCTTTAATTCTTTTTTTCTGTAATCTATGTGGCGTTTTGATTAATCTACTGTTTTGATTATAATTATCATATTTTACACATTAGCTAGGTACAATTTAAATTTGTTGTAATTTTCTACCAGTGATATTCAAACAAAACTTCACAAATGTACATCAATTATTAAAGGTAGATGGAAGAAAGTTAATATTGTTACATAAACTTTTCACAACTGACAAGGCTGCATACTACAACTTCCAAAGCTAAAAAAAAAAAAGAAATCGCAAGTGCGCGCCTCGCTCACTATGTTTATAAATCGAATCATAAACAATTTAAGAATATTTTTAAGTTCATTTATATCATCAATTAGCGCGATATGATTTAATCATTAGGTGAAATCTGTTATTAATTAAACATATTCAGACAATATCAGTGTTTTCTTGTCTGTGGTGAGACACGGTCGGTTGCCGCGCAAACTGAGCGTGACGGCTAGAGTTTTGTGACGAGCGGAGCGGAAAGATCTGTCATCGTATTTTTATTTGTTGGATTGAAATTCGAACTTTGATTTTTCTTTTGTTTTGAATTTGATGTTTGAACGCAATCGTCGAAGTCGTTCTGCACTGCATCCGATCCGAATCCGAGTTCAATCCGAGTTGGGAATAATCTAAATTCGGACGGACAGAGTTCGGATGTAGTGCGCAACCCCTCATACTAATGTTACTTCGGATGAAATTTTGCAACGTCCGAAGTTCGGACCGATATTTCTCGGATTCGGATCGGATGCAGTACAGAACTGCTCTTACGCTCATTGATTGTTTACTTATGAATAAATAACTTTTGCGTTAAATTTCTGATAGAGCTTTTCATAAGATAAAGCAAAGATAGAGAACCATTCATAGATACAGTAGAAAGGATTCGCAATTACCTACTAAAAACTACTGCTTCCATTATATTACTAATTAGTAGAAGAACTAATATTTGACTACCTATTCATTTGTTATGATACCTCTCAAACTTGTAAAATAATAATTCAATGACCCGTTTAATTCGCAATTTCTCTTAATTAATGTCAGGTGATTTATGGCTACTATAATTATATAATACAGGTATTCAGCGTAAAGCCAGTACCTCGTAGATATCTTACTTAACAGGTTTCAGAAACTTCTCATTACTTAACTCGATAATAAAGGTTATTTGCAAAGCCTAAGGTCTCTACTGACCCACTAAACCTAGGTAGGTACAAAGGTATTTAATTGGTTGCCTACTCATACGGTATACAGTATGATAGATATGTACAGACGCCAGCAGATCAAGCTACTACAATCTGTCAAATTTATTTAATAGATTTTCAACTTTATCGCTAAAGCATAAGGTTCAAAGTTGATTGAGAAAATTTTACAGTTTCGGGTAGCTTGATGTGCTGGCGTGAATGTTGCCTTACATATTATATCTCGATTTTGTAATCAAAATATGTAGGTAGGTAAATTCAACTAGAAAACAAACATGGTACGAAAATCTCGCATATATTTTTGTTAGTAAGAAACACAAATAGTATAAATTACATAAAAAGCTGATTCGTATTTCCTCAAAATCTAGTGTCTAAAGCGAGCCTCTTTGTTTACTAAACTACACGAGGTGGTGGGATCAAATCCGGGCCAATCATTGTGACTTTTTCAATTCTTATGTAAGTACTTTATGAGTTTATCTTAGACATTACTGACATCAGTGAAGGAAAACATCGTGAGGAAACCTGGACTTATAGTTAAGTAGCAGCGCCCCGCGGTTTCACCCGCGTAAGTTTTGATCCCGTGGGAATATCGGGATAAAAACTATCCTTTGTCCTTTCCCGGGACTCAAACTATCTCTATACCAAATTTCAACTAAATCGGTTGAGCGGTTTAAGCGTGAAGAGGTAAAAAACAGACAGACAGACACACTTTCGCATTTATAATATTCGGGATAAAAACTATCCTATGTCCATTCCCGGGACTCAAACTATCTCTATAAAAATTTCAGCTAAATAGGGTACAGCGGTTTAAGCGTGAAGAGGTAACATACAGACAGACATACATTCGCATTTATAATATTAAGTATGGATATAAGTCTGAAATCGCCAACCCGTCTTGAGCATGCATGGTGATCAATGCCCATACCTTCTCTATTATGATAAGAGGCTTTTGCCGTGCAGTGGGACAATAATAGCCTGGTATAATAAAGAAAAACACACTTTAGTAGACCACAGGTAACACTGCAATGGTAGTAGTTCCGAACGTTCTTGGGCGTGACAATGATGAAGCATGTTTATGTACCCTACCTGTCTCAATTGATTCATATCGCCAGTAATATTAATCGTAAGGTCTTATGCTGTTCGTCATTGGCACACCTTATTTAATTAGCATTTTCTTGCTGACTCATTTAATATAAATGCAGCATGAATGCACCACGTGGTTATGAGTACATATTTTTGTGATGAAATAAGTGTTGTCTTATTCAGCTCACGTGAACTTTTTGTTTTTTGGGTAATCAACATTCCTTTTCCTGCTGATCTATTCTGAAAAAAACGTACTGTGCAAACTTAGGTGACGTGAGCTGTCAATAGTGTCAATTCCCAGCATCAGGTGGAATGATAATTCAGTCCAGCTATGTTTTCACTTTCAGAATTTTATAGAATAGACCGACTGGTGTATTCTTTTTGATACGACCTATTCAGAATTTTATAAATTGCTGGCTTTAGATATTATAACTAGCTGACCCGGCGAACTTCGTACCGCCTAAATGTAGCAGGTATGAGAAAATGAATATTCATTTTTTTTTCGGGACTTTTTTTCATGTTTTAATAGTTACCTACTGTGCCATTCGGAGCGGAGATAAATCCAACAAATCAGAGATAATAAAAATCAGTCCAGCCGTTCTTGAGATAAAAATGGTGTAACTAACCCGACTTTGTTTTATTTATATGTAACATTACGTATATCAACTATTTTCTAGGTTAATATTTCAAAGTAGCAGTAAAAATCTCGAAATGTTGTACATCAGCAAACGACACAGTGGTTTTTAGATTAACGGCCAGTCCATTTAATTTTTTTGCTGCTCAAGTTCTGTGATTTCAGAATCATTGCACATGAGTTTCAATACATTTTAATAGTGGTAATCATGTCACATATTATATTTAAAAAGATTGCAAAAAACGCTTATTGCTCTAATGTGATCTTAACCTTAAATCGTGACAGCCCCATTGAGGTACATATGTCGCAAAATAAAAAATAATGGAGGCAAAAATGTTGAATATTTTAATGATGTTTTTATTAAAAACTGGTTCTAGAGTTGTAGGAATAAGGTTTTATGTACGCAAGTATAATTTTACATGTTTTGTTGGAATTTTCCTTAAAGAGGATTTCCTGGTAGAGTTGACTTGATACAAAAATGATAATGATTTCACGTATAACTAGGTACCTACGTATTTATGAACTTTCCGCATTCTATAAATCTCTCTAAAGCGCCACAGATCTGCAAGAAGTATCTATAAGTACCTATCACAACATTTTATTAATGACTGTAGCTCTAGGTCGTATACCGACCTGTTTGCCTTGTTTGGCCATTAGTTGACCAACTATTTATACCTAATACTTACTTTATCGACCCAACTTTTCATAATTATCTAACCTATTCTAGTGTCAAATCGTTTTCAACCTTTTTGTTAACTACACTAAGGTTTCATCTCATCTTTCCTCTGTCTAGGATTTACAGAATTTCAGTGTTCTGAAATTTTCTACTATTATTTATCTATTTCAGCATGCCAAATGCTTACAATTAGGTAATTAGGTACTGACTTAACTCTTCAAACGAACCTTGTCCTAACGATCAAATAATTTAAACCAATCGTAGGCGTACAGGTGGGATGCTCAACATTCGTAATATAATCACACTACAGAATCACTCAAGGTGATCAACCACTGATCATCTCGGCACAGATTATAAAATGCTCTTGTAATTGCGACCATACTCGTTATGTGCCCTTGGAATATTTTATCGTAAGTGAAGATTTAATATTCCAGTATTAAACTTGGTAGGCTTATTTATGGAAGGTAAACAACAATTAAGAATTATTTACTCGCAATTCGGGTTGGGTTTATTTGTATTTCCGTGTTGTAATGTAGGTTATGAAAAAAAAAAAAAAAATTGCTCTATGTGTCCTTGGCTGATTGCGCGAAAAACGCGTCGTTTAAAGAGCACTTTTAAAGAGCTTGGTTTAACATGAAAGTTTTCTCATAGTTCACGTGGATGACGTAATAATTATGTAAATTGGCGGCAAAGCTGTCGCTTTTTTTACCAACTTGAGAACAGGAATTCTCTATTCTTAATATTTTATTATTATTTAATTATTTTTCTTAGAATTTATGCTAATTCTTGCTATAAAGCATGTTGTCATTGAAATATCCAGAGACAAGATATTCTAAGTACCTACCTTTTTTTTTTATAACTGCCATCTGTTGTAGTAATTTTGTTAGTCGTCAATCCAGTAGAGTATAGGGGCAGATTACAATAGATATAAACTCGTTCCTCAATGGTATTCGAACTTAACGGTAAGCGGGTTATGATAACTAGTAGGTACCATAGTGTTTACTGCCGATCGTCGAATTCCTACTGACATACATACCTATATTTAAATGTAAATATCATAATAGTTAACTTCGTAATGATCATAATTGGTACTGGCTGAGACTTCAACCATAATCTTTAATCAACAGTCAGTTTCACTATCTTTCTCAACAAGTCGTAATTATAGACACGACAGCTTATTCCCTGGCGAATATTATGGGTCACCCAATAATCATTAGGTACCACTACCACCAGACCATGAATGGTTACAAGCGAAACTGCAATTCTGAATAATTTGCACTTTTGGCTGAGGAGTTTTTGATCCCAGTAGAGAACTGCACAGAACTTGTGATTTTTTTTTATTATGTTGGTATCAACCTCCTTTGTATTTAGGTAGGTACTGCTAAAGTAATGATTAATGGCCGATTCCTAAAATTTACGGACCGTTATTGGTTACAATTAAGACCCTTGTATCTTTAACAATAATGAACCAACAAAGACCTCATAACTTTGCATAGTAGACCCTCTCATATGGAAGTAGCTATCACAGGTAAAATTATCTTACGAATCTATTCATATGCTCAGTTTGGCAATAAAATATGCTACCATTGGTAAGCAAAACGATTCGTTTTTGTTTATAGGAACCTTCGATCAATCAGGAACCGAGCATAAGTAGACGATTATAATAAGAACTAGCTTAAGTACGCGTTCACTGAGTTACGGACTATCATTAATCTTTGTTTTGTGTCAAATGAATATGGCTGTACCGTATTGTTCTTTTTTTGTTCTAGCTCGTGAAGTCGTGTTTGATTAATTGTAACGACAAATATTTAAACGACTAGGTATATTATTATATCTTTCAGACTCATAAATAAAAACGGGTGGAAACGCTTTGCTAGTGACTATTTAATTTTTAAAGCATCATCAATTCATTATCCTCTTAAATATGAATAACCACTGCAAGATAATGTCTTAATGATAGGTATAGGAAAACTAAAATTAAACCAGATTTTAATCATCAGTCCAAAAAAACTAAAGGCTGTATCAATAACAATACCGTGCTACGAAAAAAAAACACGGAAGCCATTGTGATTACAACTTGATTGGTCTCATGACCCGATAAAGGTACTTACAGTGTTGTTTCAATTAAATCTATAAAAACCACCTGGTCGCCCTTGTGTGGCCGAAAAAGGTGCGAAGATTGCGTGGATCATGGCGAACGGCGCTTTTGTCAAGGAATCTGGCCTTTCGTGTGATGAAATAATAAAAATACCTAACATTATTTTACGGTAGAGATCTAAAATTAGCGTAAGGGAAGAGGAGTCATGATAATTTACATTATTTTTTAGGTCTTACATTGGCCGGTCTACCGTTCAATGTAACCGGTCCATTCTGTAAACATCTCATCGTTGAAACTTAGGTGAAGTGAGCATGAAGCAAGCAGCTGCAGTCTATTCCGTATCAATATCGTGAATACTTAAATTAATTGAATTTGAAGTGACCTGTCATTCCACCTGATGCTAGGAATTGACATTATTGACAGCTCACGGCGAGCCAGGTTCCTATCAGATTATTAATGAGGTATTATGAGAACAAGTCCTTTGAAGAATAAGCCATTCCGAGAACAGGTCCTTTTTTTCGCCGTAAGCCATTTTACGAAGGTCCTACCATTTAATTTCGCTTGTTAAGAGCTAAAATGTTTGGTTGTTGGTTGTTTTAAACCAATCGTGTAAGCTCCGTGACCAATGACAAATAAAATCAACCATTCAGATTACAATAGATTTGACGTCTTAGAAACAGCGGTGTTATTGTCATTTTCCTCTCCGCAAACCATAAAGAGTAGAGTTTCCTTCACTTTCACAGTTCTTTTCTGATTTGATTATCAGTAACTGCTTTATCTATGTAAGTATATGTGTGTGTGTTGTACCTATGTTAGGTAATCTAAGCCCACCTTAGTTACCCAATGTAACGTGCTCACAGTACCTCCAAGTATGACAAGTCATGGGTTGGGTTTCGTAGCCTAGCTTCCTTGTTATAAAAGGCAGTTGAGGAAAATTTTCAATCTGTGTTACAAAAAATACCGAAGAGTTTTTTAAAAGAGCAGTTTGACAGATTGAAAACGATATTGCCCAAAAAATTTGACCCAAAATTTGAGCCTACGCAGATCCTAAAATGTGTTCACGGCCCTATGCTCAATTATTTACAACATCCAACTTTCACACTTGCATACAAAACCCTTACAAACTACTTACTGAAACGCGCCAAAACGCCGCAATTGGCGAATCTACTGTCAAATGACGCCTTAACATGCATAGTAACGCAACAAGTATAGCACATGTAAAGTATGTAAACACCAAGTTCTGCGTTACCCTCATGAATGTATGCTCATCGCGATCGCTTCGACTTGTGAATCGAGTTAAAGGTCATTCGGAGTGCTGAATAACAATGTTATTGCTCTACGATTACGGAGCAGGAATGTTAAGTGGAACCTTTGTTTTTTTCCTGGTAGCATGCAGCTTTGAATTGTCTATGGAATTGTTGGGTTCTTTATGAAGAAAAATGTGTTTTTAAATTGTTGTTATGTATTTTTCTGCTGTGAAGGTTGGTTGTTATGAAGGATGTAGTACCTATACCTACCTATGTGTCTGTTTCTGATTCTTTTTTTCTTGTAAGATTAGAGATGCACTTATTTTGTCATACCTAAGCTTGTAACTCTTCGTCAGGCTCAGGCCTCTTGCTTAAAAAGTTTTATAGTTGGATTATGTGTTTATTTTACACTTTTGTCTCAAATAGAAATTTTAATAGGTATTATGAGTGACTGTACTTATAACGTTTTCTAAACAAAATTTTAACCTTATCAAATTAAATTAAATGATGAACAGCTACCAAAAAATACTGTAATTAAATCGTTAAGAATACTTAACTCTTTTTTCCTAAACTAGGAAATAGGTAGGTATTAAAAAGCGTAGTTCACGACCACAACTCGATTTCAAAATGCGTAGTAACCTTATGTTCTTATTTATTTTTAATAATAAACATAATATAACTTTAAATTTCAAGTGTCTATGTTGTCTATACATCAATAATTGCGCAAAATTTAAAAAAATATTTGCTTGTAGGTACGTGATGGAACGGTCGACCATGAATCTAGTGGTTTTTTTTAACCACTTATAAATATGTAATAAAACATGCGTCCTTCTGTCGTAATCGTAATGGTGGTTAGTACCATTCAGTGGGTCAATAATAGCTTGTACTTAATTGGTAAAATAATTGACTAACTGTTGTAAATTGGTAATTGAAGTTCACGCTTGCCCGCAAAAAATTGTCAGAACTGAAACCGTAAAAAAAAGTATGAAATGAAAGATAAAGAGGTTTTCCACCTCCTTGCTTTATATTTATTTATTTACAAATGATTGGCCAATTTTATTGCAATTTTAAAAACTAATTAAGGGATGGCATCTAGGTAGTTAAATAAATATATTTCTCTTTAAAATGGAACTACGAAGGTAAATAATATTTACCTACCTACATTGTTAGGTTTCATTATTACGATTGCACACAGCAGCCATGACACCCATGACAGTTCTCATTTTCCCGCGCAGATTGTGACAACAAACTCTATAATAATGTGAAGTTTTGTCGCAACATTTTAGTCTATGGTATTCAGAAGTTAACAACTAACGTTTTATTGCTGCTTACGGTTGTTATACGTTGCCATAAAACATTATGTATAATTCTATACATGGTATCCGTCGAATATTTTAATAAATTTACCAATCCCGAACGCTCATTGATGATAATCAGCATGCATTATTGGTTGATAAGCTTTAAATTATTCTGGAAACCGTATTGAAATCGCTGAAATTGTCAAGATTCGCTACTTAAAATATCTACCCGTTACATTATTATACTTTGCAGGTTATGATATCACATTGATCACGCTTATGTACAGTCAACAAAGGAGTTAAGTATACAGGAGCGTCGGATATAGTTGAAGTTTACTAAGAAACCGATGGATGTTCTGGACTAGAATTTAATTTAATAAATGAGCTGTTTGTTTTCTATTAATAAACTAAAATTTTATTCGAGAATATCCATCGGTTTCTTAGTAAACTTCAACAATATCCGACGCTCCTGTATACTTAACTCCTTTGTTGACTGTACATAGCTACCTTTTTAGTGGGCTCGCTATAAATTATATCACACTCCATATAAAGACAAAAACATGAAACATAGCACCCAGATTGCCAATTGGCCATGGTAAAAAACGTTCATGTTGAATGTTCATTCCCATTTTAATAAAAAAAGGTTTTTATGTAACTCGTTGTGAAACTACGCAGTACCCACATAAATATTTCTTAATGAGATCTCGTATTCGATATTTGAATCGATTAGTGGTAGATTTCGATCGATCGGCTATATCGTAAAACTACGGCAGTCAATATTTTGATGACCAATTCGAGTTTGTGTCATCTGTACCTATATTTTAGTTTTTCTAATGATTCTCAAGATAGGTATATTATAATGCTTCTTTCAAAAGAGTTATTATACATATAAGGCGGACTTAATGTCACCCACATTAAGATATTCTCTGCCAGACCACCTTTGGTGTACCTGCGGTAATTATTTTTCATTTAGGTCATGTGACACATGTCATAAAACCTATGCCACATTTCTGGATCGATTGTCAATCACATCTCAATTATTATCGATTATCTCGAACACTCCTCGCCGATCAATCGATAATCGATTCTATGAGGTAACTCGTTTGTCATGGTGGCCAGCATTGTTCGGATGCCGTGAGCCGTCTTGGTCGCTTTGTTACATAGTTCATACATTAGCTTAGCAGTCACATAGAGCCAGTGGTGTGATTTGGCGGAATTAAATTCCTTGGCGTGGGTTGTTTGACTTTTGTCCTTTGCCAACCCTTCTCTACGTCTATGGTTCTATTTTTGAATCGAAACGACAGCAGTTGTTCAGTCAGTCTTAAAGTAAACATACCGCCATAAAGTAAACATACATAGACTAAACCAATTCTCCTTGCCAGTAAGGACGTTATATTTTGTAGTTACTTGACTAAGATCACGTAGCACGTATGAGTTAAAATAATAACCTTTTGCAGTGTTAGTGCATTTTCTTTCATTCCACAAACAAGTTAAGTTAGCCTTTTTGTCAATTCACTCAAGGTTTCTTTTCTTATTCCGCCCTAGCACAGTCATGTGGGTTGTGTGAGGACGTCTATTTTCAAAGATTGTAGGCTTAGGTTATACCTAAATGATATCCTACGGGATGCCTTATGTATGAAGAAAATGTAATACCTATCTACTGAATCTTTCGCCACTTGAGCTTTAAGAAGATCCATCTGCTATTTCATAATCAGCCTATAATGCCACTGCTGAGGCACATGCCTCCTCTCTGTGATCGAGATCTGCTATATAGTACTTAGGTATTTAATTTTATTGTCTGCCTTCATGGCACGAGCCTACTACTAAAGCCTACATATGTGTTAAACGTATACCATAGAGTATTAATAGTTTAATTACCATAAACCATTTAAATAACTCTTAATCCTGACTCACGCAGCCATGACTCACGTCCAGCATCTGTGACGGAACTGAGGGTCCACTTACATGCGATTACGTTGCCCAACCGTGTCACTGACCATATCCGACCATGCGGATGATGTGCAACAAACACAGATATATTCAGATGACATTCTTGAAGTATATGAATTGGGATTTTCGTTCTTAGAATATGAGAATCATAAAGTTATTAATACTTCCTTAACGGGTTTATAAATAATATAACTTAATTTTCGAGGCAGTGCTTAATTATTTGCTATAATAACAGAGAAGTATTCAAGTAAATTTAATTTTTATTTTTTACATTTTATATTCTTATTGGCAGCTATGAATTTTTTTTATTTGCTATCCCTCCGATTCATCTATTTACAGACTTACTACGGCATAACGTAAAACCGGCTATTCACACAGAGGAGTGGCGGCTTACGCGCTGTTTGATTTGACCGTGAATGGGATTTGCATAATACCTGTCGCAAGTGGCAACACTTCAAAAAATGGCGGCAAACCTGAATGATGAGCTTTCTATTTAATTAGATGTTAGGTAATTGAGTATTAGTGTTCACGTCTTCCTGCTATGGCAATTTGTTTGTAGAGGAATGTGACATGCGCAATGATGTCTTGTTTAGGATCGTCTGTGCGGACATTCAAATCGCTTCATTCGTGCCTTAAAAAGGAATAAGATTGCGGCAGTACCATCGTTTACAGGCCTAGTTATGGGGTATATCATAAATATATTTAAATGTCTCTGGTAGATGCAGTTTTATGTGATTTTAGGCAGAGAGAGAATAGACTTGTTTATGGTTATAAGATTATAGGGCATGGATAAATTAGGGAGGTAGAATGATGTAGTCCTTATAAGTACGTCATGCAAAAGTCTGTAATTTAATAACCAAAGAACTACCGGATGACAGCTGTAAACATCGTTGCGTTATACAAATGAATAATCTGAGAAATCAACATAGTAAACTTTTCACACGCATTTTTCCACGACTAAAATTACCTAACTGTGTTCAAGTTAATTCGTCTGCATTTATGTCTCAACGGAAAATATCTTCTAAAGTACAGGAAATGGTCTCGTTACACAAATATGTTACACTGACCATACATATTCAACCTTCTTAGAAACTCTTTAAGGAAATCCATAGACTAAGCCCACTCAAATTAACATTTCAAGTAGGTAGGCAAAGGAATTTAACAAAAGGTCCTGTTCAGCCTATTCGGAGCAAAGCGAATATTACATAAGTCATTACCTCATCGGTAACGAGAATGTGAACCAGTTATTAAGCGAATGTTACCTACCGGTTAATTTGTAAAATTACCGGCAACAGTGAGAAACGGAAGCGGAAATTTAAAATTGTGGCAACATTATCAATCTTCTTTTACCTGCAGTGGTAATTTCAAATTAGCATAAACTTGTAATTAGATTTTACTCGAGTCATATTCCTTTCTACAATTAGTGATTACTTCAGCAATGATAATTACCTACTCTTTTATGTTCTCTAATTTAATGAGTTGTAACTTTATTTTGTTATTTATTTATTGGATCTCCCAACAGAGGCTATACAATTCCATGCAAGTTTACAAGAACAGGGACAATTACTAGTGTGTGCTTCCAATTACAGAAAATGGTGCATACAGTATGTTTGACAAAGCGGAAATATTCAAATGAATCACAACATACAACACGAAAATCATAGAAAGGAAGCAAATTGAAATACAAAACAAATTACTACGTAATCATCATCTTATGATGAATATGTAGTAATTTGTTTAAATAGTATAAAATCTCAAACGGCGCAAATATAACAACCTTATTGGGAGCTATATGTTTGAGCCGTTTGGGGTTGAAACATAGGGCCTTGGGGTCCGAGTGCTCATCAAATATTTCGGGACATCGCCAAGCGGTTGGTTGACTCATCACGCGACCAGAGGGCTGGCCTATTTTTAGCCCAAAGAATAAGCATTGCCATCCAACGTGGTAATGCTGCCAGCCTTTTGGGCACTTATGCCATTGACAGCGATGCGGACGAATTTTTTGATGCCCAATGAGCTCCTCTCTTTTTCTTTTCCCTTCTTTTTTTATATACTTGTATATACTATATAATATGTATATTTTAGAGTTAAATTGTAAAATAGTTAGTAATT
Source organism: Oligia strigilis (assembly GCA_951800025.1). NCBI lineage: Eukaryota > Metazoa > Arthropoda > Insecta > Lepidoptera > Noctuidae > Oligia > Oligia strigilis. The sequence goes on from OX637551.1 coordinate 2,140,734, forward strand.
TGTTTTGTTTTTCAATTCGAATTACTACTTAATAATAATAAAAAAATAATAACCATTAAAGCCAACAGAAAAATAACAATAATTATGACTTTGTTTGATGTTATCCCGTATACCTATTTTATTTTAGGTTGCTTCCATCTGCTTGAGCCTACTGAAAAGCTATACTGGCTATACATAAGAACTCTACGTTTTGTTCTTAGCAAAGTTCTACAAGGGGGCCTAAAAAGGTCACTTTGGCAGAATCATAAAAGGATAACATTATGAATCATAATGGACAGTTAACTTTTAAGTTAATCGTATTAAATCCCATTGGTAAAGGACTTTTCAGTTATTTTTTTTTATCTGTGCTAAAATAACAAACAATCCAATCCCAATCTCTTTGATTATACCTACGTAGTGCAGCGAAAAAAAGAAAAACACGGATTGTCTTCGCCATATTATGATTCATAATGTTATCCTTATAAGATTCTGCCAAAGTGGCCTTTTTAGGGCCCCAGTTTCCTTTTTCTAAATCTCCTAGGTTTTTGCCTTTTCTAAATTCAATATGTTAACCCTAGGAGGAAAGAAGTCCCATAAGCTCAATTACTACAAATATAATATTTGCCTCTCGCTCTACGAACTCTTTACTCAATCGTCTGTTAATATTGACCGACCAATATTACCAAAACTACGAGTGTATGATCGCACATCGCTATGTCATTACGCAACTCGTCAGTAACTTCATCGAGGTGCTATTTACGCGCATGAAGTAATATGAATGGAGGGCTCATGTGTGAATTCTTTCACTATGTCAATAAACTTTGGTATAAGTATCACCAGGGCCATGCAATACTCGTATGGACATATTAACCTTAACGACTAATACTTTTTGATACCCATCCCATCCTTTAGTCTTACAGACACCTGCACATCAAGCTACTACAATCTGTCAAATTTCTAGCATAAGGCTCAAGGTTGACTGGGAAAATTTGACAGTTTCGGGTAGCTTGATGTGCTGGCGTCTGTACCTACATAGGTACAATAACTTACTGGGTTTCCTATTGCCACATTCCACTTAACTGTTTTTATTTGAAGACTACAGAAGCATTTTTTCTGGATGCAATCGACTAATACCAATGATTTCAAAAGTAAGGATACGCCCGTCTGAACATTTTACATAGAAGTTCTTCGTTCGAAGTTTGAAGTTCGCGCGCACCACTGTCAACTGAGTCGCGTTGGCCCTAAAACCGTCATTTTAGGGCCAGCGCATTGGTGCCATTTAGTCGCGCCGTTAGCCCGGTCCTTACGCTAGTAATATATATGTCAATGACTAATACCTACATAACGGCATATTATACAGGGCGTCCCATGGCTATGCCACATGGAGGGAAAGTACCTTGAATATTGTAGATGGAACATTTTACTGAAAGAAGACATTATTTTAATTTGAAAAACAATTTAAACTGCATTCATAGATTTTTAAATAATTACATGGTTGAACCGGGAATCGAACCCGCTACACGAGAAAAAAAATTACCCTGTAGCTTTATCATACCGATCGAAAGGCTTCATCATAAGGATTATTTTTTGCTAAATAACATACTGTCAGAAATAAAAGGAAGACCATGAATTTTAACATTTGATGTGAAATTTTGTTCACAAAAATGAAAAGCTGACATTGCCGTTAAAAAGTGTGAAGTAGTGATAAATGACAGTTCTGCGAGGTATGGGGAAACGCATGCTACAACGTGATTAGGTGTTTCTATATTTTTATTTAGAAGGTAGTTTATATACAACATGTAACGTTAAATGCGCAAAATGTCTTAAGAGGTCATTGTACTCATCATTATGAACAACTTTTACTATGGGACCAAACTTGATCGCAAAAAAAATCTGTTGTTTAATACATTTTGACGAGTTATGCGAGCATAAATGTAGGGAAAAACAAATTTTTTTTTCGCTGTCTCAGCTTGGGTCCCATAGTAAAAGTGGTTCATAATGATGAGTACAATGACCCCTTACGAGGTTTTGCGCATTCAACGTTACACCTTGTATAATACCTTGTGTTTTAAGGTGTTAACGGTACCTACATATTACGTGATAAATAAAAAAAATAATTGGATTCGTTTATCATTTAAATTAATTGGTTTATGACCAAAATATATTGGATTCATTTATCATTTAAATTAATTGGTTTATGATTATAAATTGGAGTTACGTGCTCAAATTAAAGGTATAAATCATATTTTCAATTGTATTAATTTGGCCGGCCTTTACCTAATCAATACTTTTTAATGAATCGTTTATTTTAAGGAATCAGTTTGATAAAAGTGTTTGACAGATCAATATTGATGGTACACTATCATCACTGTATGAGTCTCATAGTTACTTGAAATAAAGAATTTATTATTTATTATTATTATTATTCCACAGATTTAACACTTTTTTGTCAAATATACTATTCTTAACATGATTTACAATGTACAAATAATAACTGAAAACCACAGAAACGTGGGTATCTAGTACCTACCTTTTGCATAAACATGGTGATTGTACTTTATAGAAAGATAAAGCATTTATTGTCACTCGTACAGTCAACAGCAAAAGTAGATGATCAAAATCAGAAATTCATTACTAATTAACGGAGTTCGCGTCAGAACTGTGTGGCAGAGCTGTTGCTGTTATTGTTGTTGAGCTGTGTGCAGAGACTGTGTGGCTTTGTGGCAGAGTTCTGACGCGAACTCCGTTCCTTAGTATTGAATTTCTGATTTTGATCATCTACTTTTGCTGTTGACTGTACAGAGAGATCACAAACAATAAATTTTTGATGTATCGCAAATCTATTAAAACTTCCGTTTATTACTGGGTTCTATAATGTCAACTTATATAAGTACTAGCAATAAATAATTAAACTATCTACTTACTAGTAATAAAATGACCCTTTTAATACTTGACGAACTACAGTCATTCATTCGGATCAATAAACCATTTTTATTTTTTAAATCCAATCAGAGCAAAAGAACTATAATTAAAAACAGCATTGAAATCAAAACGTGTCAACATCAGCATCTGACGCAACCGTTAGATAATATCTCGCTAAACAAGTCATTGCTCAGAGAAAGTAGTTTTCTCCGGTCGGATGCTGCGCGTCGATATTGTGGGTGAAATGCGTGCGCGCAAATTAGATGGATTGACGTATTGTTTAGCATGTAGGTGCTATATTGGTAGCTGAATTAGTATTGTTTGTATTGGTAGTAGTTTTGTACAGTCAACTGCACCGTATTTAATAGCGCTTTCATTTCATAGTAGTAAGAGCGGTTTTCAAAGTTCAAGACTAATACCGATGTTCGATGGTGAGATTTATCGCAATCAATACAATCATAAGAGCAATCATAACTTTACTATATAAAAAACACGTGTGAATGCCATAGATAACAACCAAACGCACGTTGAACAACCAAAGAGTACGACTTATTTCTCGCCTTATAGCAACAACATGCGAACTCACAAGATTCCAATAATGTGTATGTAGTGAAATCGACGGCCAGTAGCATCGCAAGAAACCGGCCATTCCTTTCAGATGCTAACAACTCTCACAGCTCGCGTGGGAACCAATCGTTCCATACAATCTATGTATTTATATAGTCTAGACATAAATAACGATATACCGACTAGAATGATTGAACATTATATGCATGAGTTATCTGAAGGTGTAATGACTCTAGGAACGAGTAAAACGATACACCGAAATATAACCAATGATGACAACAATATGTTCCATGTAATGGGTGAAGATACTGTTGATGATTACATCATACTAACGTTTTTCTTTTTCATTGTTACAGAGAAACATGGAAGGAGGATGAAGCATGAAATACGAAGCCGTCGTCGTCTGGTGACATGAAGAACAAATAATGACGGAGGACATTGGGACCTTGGACAAGAATTTAGAATATTGTCAGGGTAGACTTAAGAAGCCAATGATGATAGAGATTGTAAAATAAAAAAAGTCAATTTGCGTGTTTCCTTGATTGATCCTGAACCCTAACAACATCATTATTTCTAATAACATAGCATAGTGTAATAAGGTAAAATAGGAATGTTCACAGACAATAATGTAATTTGATATTGAAAGTTGTGATTGGAGATGGAATGAATTTTACTCCAATCGTAATAAAAACAACATAATTATGATCGGAACTTTCACTTTTTAGCCAGTTTTACAGAATATTGACACCGAAAGCTCGAATAATAAGGCTATATGCTTATGGCGGGCAGTGATTAAATAGACATGTTCTGTAAGTAAATTCTTAGTAGTAATTTAATATATTACGTAGCTTAGGACTTTTGTGCTTGTGTCAGCCAAGCTAGATAGGCTAAGCTAGTGTGATGATCACACAAAATTCTAGCTAGAATCTATATAAAGTTATTTCAAATTAGCAGAAACTCTCTGCCTACCACACAAGGAAAATAGCTTAATACTAAACAATCTACTTGATATTCATAGCAGCGTCTGCTAAACCGGCCCACAAGTGGGTCGCGGATGATACAACACTCGTAATTTAATATCTAGTATTAGAGAACTCTAGAGCTAGGTATATAGAAAAGGAAATAGGGACCATAAGGGTAAACTTTTAACCCACATGTGATAACTGAAAGTCGATAGAGTCAAAATAGTAGGCAGTAGCAATAAAGTTGAAAATCTAGTAAAGAAATCTGACAGATTGTAGTAGCTTGATGTGCTGGCGTCTGTACGTGCACCTGGTGGTATACTCTTAGCAAGTCAGTAGGAACAGAATATGTTCAATTTAATAGAAAAAGTTGGATCCCAACAAACCTAAAATTATGCATAAAGCATGAAAATGCATCTTGTTGATGCAAATCTACGGTGAATTTAAGAAATGAATACAATTTTACTATGGACAAAATAATGTCATTCATACTCGTCTAAACAAAATAATGAAGAGTATATACAAAAGCTTTGTCCCTATAGGAAGTATTGAAGCTTCGAACTAAATTACTGACAGTTATCTCGACACAACCATTTTACCATTTTTCAACTGCATTATAATCTTTAGTCATATTCTAACCTGGTGTTATCCCGGGTGTCACTGACCCTGGCAGGGCCACCATCACAGATTTTAATTTTGATAGCACAAAAAAATTGTCGCTAATTAGTCGAAATTTGTCGCCAAATATCAGAATTTGTCGGTCACTGGTTCAAAAGTTATAAGGGTTTATAGGTGGCCGATCTGGAGAGAGTTTCCCCAGCAGGGCCATCCCGGCGATATACCTTTAAATAAATCAATATTACGTAAAATTGGACGTAAAACTGTTAATTGTCCGAACAACAACAGCTCTTGTCTAGATCAGTCGGTACAACAATATGTATAGACGACAGCACATCAAGCTACTTCAATCTGTCAAATTTCTTTCATAGATTTTCAACTCTATCGCTAAAGCATAAGGTTCAAAGTTTATTGGGAAAATTTTACAGTTTCGGGTAGCTGGATGTGCTGGCGCCTGTACATGCTACATAGTAGTTGCTAAGCTCCCTACGGCAGGCACTAACAAAATGATGAAACCACCGACCATGTAAGTACGATGAATGAATAGACAGTAGATACATTAAGCAGGTTCGTATACAAGAATCACGAGGATCCAGTATCGTAAGATGCGCAGGAGTCACGACTTTTCGTTATTTATTATCGTAAGTATATTATATGGCCTAGAGGTTTGAACCTAAAGGTGCAGATGAGTGGATAGCAGCTAGTTTGATTTCACAAGTAAGAAAATATTTTTAAAATTTCTATAATACTTGTCGTAAAGTTTATGCTATAGAATAACACAGATCAAGCTCATCAGACTACGCTATAATATAATAGCATATAGTTTATAGCACTACAATATCGCTCACCATACATTTATTTAGAACACGTTCACAGTTTGCTAGTATATCTTATTTAAATGTATGGCGAGCGATATTGTTGTGCTATATACTATTATATTATAGCGTAGTCTGAAATGAGCTTCAGAAAAGGTTGTAGTTAGCATAATATAGAATTAAACTACGTAATATCAACCTTGGCAAAGAATAAAGGAAAGACCCTCCAGGGCTCCTATGTGCGACTCCACTAACACAAGGCGAATCAATATGCGCTGTTGGATTTTTAACGCTCGGCTCATCACCTAAAGTTAAAAATCCAGTAGCGCGTTTAATTTAGACATTCATTTAGGTGTTGTAGTGTCAGTGAAAACGGGCATTAAAATGAGTTACAAAGACCATGACAACGAAAATTGCAATGCAACGTAAAAAAGTTCTTTTGGGTAGTTCTTCGAAATTTGATTCTTTGACTGATCCATATGGCCAAAATTTAATTTCACTTTCAGCTCTGTAACACATGTTCATATGAAAATAGGTATACTAAATAACATATATTTGAATGAGGGACTCGTTTTTATAAAGTAGTTTTCAAGATATTAATTTTGTGCCCAGATGAATCAGAATGTGTTACATATTAATCAGAAACAGAAATAAAAAGTAATAAATACATCGTTAGTTATGAATGTAAATTTTAAACAATAATTATTAATTCTTAAATAGGACTAAGACATATCAAAAGTATCATATTTAGAACAAGATTATACTCCTGTCATTTTTTATTATTCAAAAGGTTATAGCTAAGTAAATAATAATAAATAAGATTAAAACTACTGACTTGTACACGGTCAAAAATTGGACAATGAGAATTACGCAACAAAAGCGCTCCTATCGTGCTGGAGAGGGGAAAAACTAATTTATTTTATGATTCATATGGGGTTTTGACCATACGAATCAGGCACAGATGAATCAGGATTTTGCCTACAATCATGCATAACTCATCGTACATACAGACTTCATTATTTTCATTTTTCTACACGAATCTATAACCCAAAAGCATCACACGAAACACAGATTGAAGTTTTAAAACAATAAAATAAATTTTATAAAGTAGGCATTGTAATCAGGATGCCACCTGAACCAAACACAGATGAATCAGGTATTTTCCTTCGTAACACCGGATCTAAGCCAACCAGCCGCACATCCACCTTCTAGGTCGTCCGTTGCACGACTGGCTTCCCCCCGCGCTGGAAGCCAGACTCTCATTATTATTACCCGACCAAGTACGGTCAAGTGCAGCTTACGCCACATTAATCAGTATTATACGCCGGACACTTCTTTTTTACTTATTTATAAACAGACTAACGTAGTTATAACTAATACACATTTTTTTTGTAAGAGGACAATTCATTTCCTTTCGATATAATTATAATTTATATTGATGTATCAAAAGGAAAATGCGACATCGACCATTTTGTTCCGGAAAATGGCAAACGGACGCGCTATATGAATCAGAAGAACGACCTTCAAATATTTTTATTTTGTACCTAGACAGCAATTATTAAAAAAAAATCATTTGTCCTAGTAAGGGATAAAGCTAAACTGTACAAAAAAAAATATTACATGCCGTTTTTTTAGTTGGTTACAGAAATATAGCCACAGACATCGAAAATTTTGTCCCTGAAGAATTACCCTTTTACCACTTTTGAAAGCTGTCTCTAATTACAACTTCATTAACTATCATTGTTGCAAGCCTACTGCAATCCTTACTAAATCCGTATCGCAACAATTTGTAGACATCAATTAACGTATAGCAACTGCTATCGATATAAACCTAGGTTACCTAACTTTAGGGTTCATTTAACGGCTGTTAGCTTAAACATAAAAGTGAAGGGCACTGCGGCTGACAATCTCATGTGTGATTAAAATTCTAATGCAATGCAGGTCATTGCTATTAGACTATATTTTTTTAACTAATTAGGTCGCCTGTGTGACCATGAAAAAATTAATGATCTTAATGACTAGGTTTAACAGCAAACTTTGAATTATCCGATAGACTCGTCTAGAATTGACTTCGAAAAAAAAAATAACATCACGCCTGTCTTTCTTGAAGGGTTAGAGCAGAGGTGTACGCCCTCATTTCGCCAGTTTTGTTTAAGTCCCATGTAATACGGGGCGAAAAAAAACTAATGTCGGACTATAACAACTCATCATCATCTGCTGCCTTTTCCCAACTATGTTGCTTGCTGCCTTTTCCCAACTATGTTGGGGTCGGCTTCCCGTCTAACCGGATGCAGCTGAATACCAGTACCTATTTTAAATGGAGCGACTGCCTTTGCGCTTCACAACCTAGTAACTAGGTAATACGTTGCCCCTTGGTAAGATTGGTTGTCAGATTTTTGGGCTTCTGAAGGCCGTAACGGCTGTCAAAGATCCACGAATGACAGCCGACAGCAACGGCTTAACGTGCTTTCCGGGGCACGGAGGGGTCTTGGTATGTAAAGATGGTCGTGAACCCATCCACGGATCAACCGGGGCAAACGTAGCTAAACCTGGTCGTATGACCTGTGCGGCGGTTATTACTTATCCAGAAGCCCCTTCGTCCTCTATGCAATCTAAGAAACATTATAAACCTTCCACAATGATTACCTACTGGTTGTTTAGAGTTTAGACTGATCGTTGTCTGACAACCAGGCAATCATAAAGCTGTTTTAGAGATAGATCGTACCTAAACTACAAAATAATTGTTGCCCTACTGTCGCTCCACGAGAATTCTGTCTCACGCCTGAAGGCAACTCCATTACAGCTTCACTGTCGAACGTTGTTTACCGATTACAGCGGCTAAATTATGAAGCTCAATTTACTTTCAAATATTAGTCGTAACTTCTACCCAAATGTATGTCAAGTATCAACAAATCTTCTAATGGCTACCGTTCTGAATTTTAATTCAATTACATCTTCTATCAAGGTATTGGCTCTTATCATTCATATCGACCAATCACAACGAGTGAGCATGAATGTGACAGTAAATTAACCAATCAGAGACGTTATCAGCCTTTCAGAAACTCATCGGCTGTCCGCCCGTGGAGAGAATGCGTTCCTGACACCTGGCAGTGCGACAATTTCAAATTCGCAAATCACGTACTTAAGTACTTATTCATTTGTATGAAACTGACCGCACTGTAGTCTTCGCATGCGTTCCCTACAGGTAGGTATAGAATATCAGAATCATTGAGACACAAGTACTTCTCTTATTAGTCTGTGCACAAGTACCTACGTGCGGATTGGAATGGCAAAACATTGTACGGACCGTTAGCTATGAATGAGTCATGTACAATGAGTACTTGCGAATGAATTCAAAGTCTTTGTACATTAGCCCCATGATTTATAAACGTTGCATAAAGTTTAGTAATGATTGGTGACGGTTTAACCATACATTTCTGACGTTTTAACGTATAAGCAACGTTTATAAATAAACCCCTGCATTGTATGCAGGTAATAGTTTCGGTTCATACTTGGTACTGTTGCGAAACAATAAATGAGGATAATATACCTATACTTTTTAATGTTGAAAATTGCAATGTTCAATGCAACTAAAAAGGGTAATAAATCACTTTAGTTTATGCACTGATAAATATGCAGTTTAATTTGAGTACTTAATAGTTTTAATTTAGACATCCTAATGTTTGTAAAATGATTGACAAAGAATATGTTTTTGTAATTTACGAAATTACGAAATAAAATTCCTGCATGCAACATTTTTCGATGTCTGATTTTATTTTGTGTGCAATAAAGATCTTATAAAAATGTATATAATCTGTGTTTCCTTTCAACTTTACTATATATACCTAGTAATTACTAATTCCATAAGTTTACAATAACGTATTTTTTAGTTGATTAGCAGTTTGTATTTTTGCACATTCGATGCACAATTTCTAATGAAATGTCCACACAACAATGTATTTTGACATGCCACTGTGAAAACCTTTTGACTATGAGAGTCGATTGTCTTTCAATAATAGCTAACTATTGTTCAGACTGCGATAAGAAATAGCACAATGCAGTTTTAAAAGGTGTCGATAAAAACTCCGATTACGGTAATAGGTGGGTAAAAAAGGTTTCAGAAAAGTGTTCACTAATTCTAGGAACTGATTTGGCTAATTAATGAAAATAGATTTGTTACAAAAACGTGATAATCACTCATTTTAATCGGAATAGTTAAAAATACTTCTTTGAAACTGAAGGTCATTTTAATGTTGCGTTTCATCTACTAGCTCCAGTTTGCGGGCGCGGTATTTTAGTAAACTCTACACACAATAAAAAATTGGTTAATTAATTCATAAAAATAGTAAACAAACTATCAACTCAATGTGCAAGTGCATACAACACATTTGTTTTATTTTGTCGACTTGAGTGATGTCTATTGTAAAATAATTATTATAGATGCCAACCTTTTACATATCATAGGAAGAATATAGAAATAAGCACTTACCTGCGAATCCCAGTCTTGGTGTAGCACAAACGTGATAAAATAGTAAGTACCGATTTGTGCTAATATTGCGTTCAATTTTAAGTTTTAAATTAGAAAGATATTGTGACGACTCTGTTGATAAAAGGGGTGCGAGCACAAAACATTTGTCCGAAAATTTTGTTACAATTAAAATAACATAAAAAATAAATTCTAATACTTTATTACAAACCTTTTTCGTTGAATGTTACAATATTTCATTCACATTATTACAAAAAAAAAAACATCCCAATCCTAACCATCCATTTATGTACATTTAATGGTAACGATTAATAATTATTAATATAATAATAATAAAACCTTTAAATAAATGTAATCTAATCATAACCTATGACATTTTGTAAACTGAAAGTCTTTTCTACCAAAACGAACTAATAAATACAATTATTTGGTACAATAAAACTTTCATTAAAACCTAGAATATTATTAAAGCTATTAAAATCTCTAAGAAATATGACTATAATGATGTTGTGTACCTATATATACAAGTGATCCCATCAGTTTAAAAGAGTATTTTTCAAAATTATCATGTTAAAATATTACGCCTTGAAAGATCAACGAATGACAATTTTAAAACCTTGCAATTTCATATTTTCGGATTCGGACCCAACGCGTTTGCATTATTATAAACCAATTATACAAATAATATCAGTCGTTCATGTTATTATGGCCAGAGAAACCGGATCCTACTAGTGGGAGCCGCATAAATCTAGTAAGAACTAGATTTAGCCGGATTTTTAAGTATCTCCAGTGACGGGAGGTATTGTAGTTTTTCTTGGGAAGAAGGCTGGTCTAAAGTTAGGTCTGATTGGTTTGAAGTATATTTTCCTCTCTGTTGTAGTCTTTGGACTCTCTGTCGTGTACGTTTTAGCTGTAGTAAAGGTCTTAGCTACTTTGGGACTGTTATTTTTTTTCTTAAGATCTACTGGGACGTTTTGAACTCTGTTTGCACTGAAACGGGATTTAGACGGACTAAAAGTGGTTTTGTTAGCTTTCTGGTTTAAATTAGATGTCACAGTCGCGTTTATTTTCCTAAATGATCTTGGAGCTACGCTTGGTCTAGTAAAGTTTGAAGATTTTATGATTGGTCTTCTAGGTAATCCAAATTTTGCACGTTTGGCATCTAAAGGCGATATTTTAACTGTTGTCGTTTCTTCTGGTACCGTTTCTGTAGTTGAAGGTGTATCTGTGGATGTAGTTGTTGGAACTTCGGTGGTAGCTTGTGTCGTAGATAGCAAATCTATGATAGGACTTGAACTTGGCGGACTTTCCTTTGTTGTGGTCGTTGTGGGAGTCGTCGAGGAAATAGTTGTAGATGTAGTGGAAGAGGGAGACACTGTTGAACTTTCAGAAGTTTGCGGTAACACTGAGATATTGATTATCGGATTTTTTATCGTAGCCACTTCATCGGCAGAGCCTCCGTTAAATTCTTGGCCTTTGGCAAAAGTAAGTATGCTACGACCTGATTCAGGTTTCAAGGGGGATATTTTGACAATGTTTGCTTTTTCTTCTTGGTTTGGTACTGATGCAGAATAAACGAGAAAAGGTTGATTTTTATCATCATTTACTTTACGTGCCATTAGCGGGTTCTCAGTTTCAAATAATCCTTCTAAAGATAAAGTGGATGGGTTAGTCAGCATCGAACGTGGTGTTACAATTTCAAAACTTTTAGCTGCTCTTACTTTTTCATTTTCATATGCTGCTGGAACGAATTGCCATGTAGCGAACTGTGGGCCGTCATGTTCTGAATCAGTTTTATTTTCTTCATTTACGTAAGATAAAAAGTCATCGCTTGGTAGATGTTCCACATGATCTTTATTTTCATCGGCTTTCTCAGAATCAGAAACTTTCTTAATATGCCTATAGGCTTCATTAACACTCTCTGATGCCACTAGATTTTCTCTGTGTATTTCAGGGTAAGTTTCAACTAAAGCTCTAGCATTTCTGGCTTCGTCAATACGTATATGATTTTCAGGTGGGTGTTCAACAGGATATATATGACCAAATTTAGTCAAATAGATTGGGATATCATCTTCAACTATTTTGATAAGACTGAATCTACTCACTTCACCGATTTTATCAACAACGGGTTTCTTTTCAACCATGATTTTGCCTTCTTCAATGTGAGTCGTTTCATTATTTTTGTTTATGTGGTGTTTGTCTAATTTTGAATTTACTTCTACAACTCTAGTGATGGAGAATAACTTATCGAATTGTGTTTTTATGATAGGTGATGGTGGCGGAGCAAACTCAGTTGTAGTAGTTGCGGGAACAGTCGTAGGTACTGGTTCAGTTGTAGTTTCCGTATTAGGAACAGTGTAAGTAACAGTATTTTGTACAATTGTCGTTTTAATTTCAGCCTCAGTTTGCGAAATTGTGGTAATATCTTGTGTAGTTGGGTAGTTTGTAGTACCTTCTGTACTCTCTAAGTAATCATCAGTACTGTTGTCTATTTCCATTTCATATGTTGCCGTTTCCATTTCATCAGTATTAGTGGTAGATGCATCTTCAAAGGTAGTGAGCACCTTACTATCAGTCGAAGTTGTCGAAGTTGTTGAAGTATCTGTGAGATAATCATCATCAAATAATGTAGTGGTTTCACCTTCAGTAATTGACGCAATCGTTGTCGTTACATCTTTAGGTTCCTTCTCAGCTTCTTGAGTTCCATTTCTAATAATAATTGGACCAGTACTTTTAGGTCTAAGGGCGCTCACAGGGGAGTTGTAACCTGGTGGGAAGTTTTGCACTCGTTTTTTAGTATCAATAGCTGGTTTGTTACTAAATCTAGTAATGATTCCAGTTTTATTTTGAGAGCTTGGGAATCTCTTTGTAATTTCTGTTGTAGACGTGGAAGCTCTGAATGTGTTTGAGTTTACTACGCGAGGTCTGAATCCTGGTCTCTTTGTTGTGAGTGCAAACCTTGTTGGTGTGTCATCCTCATCGACTACTTCATCGTCATAAGGTCCCTCTTCTTCCTCATCTAACAATTCTTCAGAGTTAGCAGCTTCGTCATGAATGCCTTCTTCACCTTCTTCTTCAGAATCAGGTTTTCTTGTAAACAGTTGGTTAGGTGGTACGAAAACGAATGGTTTATCTGATTCAGGATCCTCTTCAAGAAGCTCTTCATCATTATATTCTTCGTCATCTTCGAATTTCTGAGTGGTTCTGGGAGTGAAAGGCTTTCTAGTAAATAATTTAGAAGAGAATGGTCTTCTGGTACTTACACTTGGTCTGAACAGTGGTTTGTCAGCAGTCGCTGGACTTGTGTAAACACCAGGATTGTATTTGCGGCTAAAAACTCTACTGGTAGATGGTACTGAAGCTTCTGTAGATGGTGTATATAATTTTTTTCGTGGCCTGTAAGGTAACCTAGTCCTGCTTGATGATGTGGTCGATACAGTGGTGCTCGCAGTTGTTATTTCGGTTTGAGTGCCATCTGTTTCAGTTCCAGTTTCTTTGTTTTCAGAAAGATCTACAGACTTACCTTCAGATATTACTGTCACCTCGGGTTTATCTTCCGTTTCAGGTTTCGTGTCTGTTTCAATTTTAGCTTGGCCTACAGACTTATCGGAACTCTCCTTATTTTCTACAGTCTTAGAATTATCATCAGAATTTTGTTCAGTATCAGCGGATTTGGCTTCTGTAACCGTTTCTTGGCTACTTTCCGTATTCTCAAGTTCATCCGTTTGAATATTTCCATTAGATTTAATGTTAGCGGGTACTGTCGTTGTTTGTTCAACTGTTTGCTCCACTTGTTTTTCTTCTTCATTTTCAATGTTTTTTGCTGTAACTTCTTCCTTGGGCTCAATGTGTTCACTTTGTAGCTCCACATTAACTTTCTTCTCTTTGTAAAATTCAGTCACTTCCTCTATTATTGGCTCTGTTACCATTTCAGTAGTTGTAGTAGTGGGTCGTGTCTTTTCTCCATAATTAAATTCTTCAGTAGTCGAGCTTCTGAAAGTGTTAAGAGAACCAACAGACTTGGCTGTTAATTCCGCGTCATCTTCAGCAGGCTTTAGTTTCTTGCGAATTATCTTGCGAATCCTCTGTGGGCCAGGTGCAGTAGGCGCTCCAGTAGTAACTGGTTCTGGAGCTGCTGTCGTAGAAGTTGGCCTGCGTCTGACAATCCTGAACCTCTTTTTACCAGAATCATCAATAGGAACTGATTCAGTGGAAACAGTGTCACTATCGGCTGCACCCGGAGCTCTGAATTTCTTAATGATAACTCTACGTTTAGGCGCCTCTTCGGTGACTTCACCTTCTTCGTGCTCTTTCTCTTCTCTGGCACTCTCAGAAAGTAAAATATCATCACTTTTGCCTTCTGGTTCATCGTCATCATCATCGTCATTATTAGGTAAGGTTTGTTGTGTAGTTGATTGACGAGACGGGAATGGTAACTTTCTCGCGATTATTCTCGGTGAAGCGGTTGATGTAGGTCTAGATCTACCAAAAGGCAGACGAAGTGCAATTCTTTGTGTTGTAGTTTCTTCAGGCAATTCAGTATTTTCATCGTCCGCGTCAGGTGATGCAGTTGAAGATGGCGAACGTGTAAAAGGTCGTGGAGTGAATCTTGCAAATGTTGGTCTTCTCTGAGCAAAAGAAACAGAAGCTGGTTGAGCAGTGGCCTCTGTTGTGGTACTTATTGTGAAGCGACTTCGACCACGTGGAAGAAGGCTTGGTCGACTAGTCTCTACAGTAGCAGCTGAACCTTCACTATCAGGTATAGCATCTGAGGCAGTGCTAGCAATGGGCCTGCGGAAACGCCTCTCAGCTCTTGTACTAAAACTGGAAACTTGTCTCGGCACAAACTGTGACTCCACGTCAATTGGAGTCAAAGAAATAACTTCATCGGGGTTCAAAACTTGGGGTTTGAACGAGCCCCTTGACACAGGAGACGCAGCGGCGGGAATAGAGTCATCACTTCGAGCAGTCTGTGAGGCTTGGAACCTACTCCTAAACTTCCTACTGACCGGACCGGTTTCTCTGGGTATAGCTTCATCGACTTCACGACTATCCGGAGTAGTGGATCTAATTTTACGAGAAAAGTCGGAAGAATCGGTAGAATCGTCTGAATCCGAAGATATTTCATTCGGCCTTGGCAGAGGTCGTCGTCGGTTCACAAAAGTATAATTCCTGGGACTCACCTGTGTGATGCTTGATGAGGCTGTTGTACTTGGAGATGGGGCTGCTGTTCTGGGAGATGGGGTCGTAGAGCCTCGCCGTCTGATCACAGTACGTCGAGTGGGCAGACTTGGAGGTGCTGGAGTCGTAGTAGTCGTAGTTGTAGTTGTGGTTGGAGTCGTAGTTTCAACTACCGTAGTCGGAGCGGGCGATTCAGTCTCAGTAGTTTCGATTTCGGCGGAGTTCGGGGAGTTAAGTAATGAGGAAATTTGGACAGATAGGACAGTAGTAGGGTCAGGACTACTTGTTTCTTCAGTAGCAACTGTGGTGGAACGTACTCTATGTACGGGGGCTTCAGAGCTAGGCTCTTCAATGGGACGGGCGGTTGAACGCGATCGTACGATAGAAGTATACTGGGGTTGTGTTGATATTTCTCTTTCTAATGCTGTTTCTTGGAGTTCTTCTTCTTCTTCAGAATTTTGATATCTAGAAAAAAAAGAAAAGGATATTTTAAGTACATACATGAAAAAAGGTCATTTTTTTGTTTTAATTTTCAGTGTTTGGAATTATGTTTGCAATCTTATATCTATACAAATAAAAATCAATATTTGTATGTTTGTCCTCTATGCGTTCTGAAACCATTGGTCAGATTGTGATGAAACTTTGGTAGGGTGTTCTGGGGATGCCCGTGAGGGTTCCTAATTATTAAAACATGGGAAAAAATAACAAAAAAAAAACTGAGGCGGTACAAAGTTCAGCTAGTGTAAAATATAACTTACTGCACAGTAGAAGTTTCCTCAGTGGTCGGTCGCTGTCTCCTAATTGTGACGTATTCTGGTTGATTTTCTCGTCTTGCGCTCAGTATGTCCAGTGAGTTCGGTGTGTCGGAAACAGTCACGAAAGGCTCTGAGCGTTCGAACAGAGCGTTCCTAGAATAATGAAACATAATTAGAATTACCATTCATAGTTGAAGTAATAATAAACTCATCTCGTTTTGTAAGTTTTTTTGCTAATTTTCAATCCCGTATTTGTATTTAAATGATCCCTCACAAAAGTCATCAAAACGCAAGTGTCTTATCATGTTCAAAGCTTACCTTGAAGCAGTATCATCAGCTGTGTCCGAAGTTGTTGGTCTTGCTCGTCGGATATTTACATATTGCAACGGCTTGGTAGTTGTTCCGAACCTGGACTGTGTATCCGCGGACTTAGGTCTAAAGCTCGGTTGCACTTCCTCTTCGGATTCATCTTCACTCTCTTCGCTTTCTGGTGTAGCTTCAGTCGTTACCTTGGAACCACGTTGACGATTGATCGTTACATACCTGGATGATATTTAGTAAATTAGTATGAAGTAAAACAAAATACTGTTGGTTCATTCTTTAAGTTATCCAAGTTTACTTTTGAATTTAGGTATTTCTGGGAGTGACTTACTGTGGTCGATCTTTTCTTAACAGCTGGTCTTTGTCATTAGATGTTTCTATACCAGCACTCTGTGGTCCTCGCCTACTATTTTGTCCAGCATTTTCGAGTATGCTGTTAGGTCCAGTGTATCTGTAAGAGATGTTAGTACTTTTTAATCAGACAGCATTATTTGTCAGTAGTCATATTTGGCCGTTTTTACTTTAATGAAAATATTTAAGGCGGATTTTCTTATTTGTTTTTTTGACACAGTTATTTTATCCATTAAATGAGTAGGTACCTGTTTTGTCCGCGTGTCCTCTCCAACACTTTCTGGTACAGCTTCTTCTTAAAGGGAGAAGGCGTGGTCGTGCTGGCGCCACCTGTGCTAGCCTGGTTGTTCTCGCCGAAACGAAGTTGTTTCTCCAACTGTTCGATACCGCCTGTAAAAAAATTTAACGTTTAATACATACAAATATTGGTTTCTTGACAGTTTTTGGTAGAATAGTTAGTATTCGACCTGTGATCTATTGACATCTACTGAACAAAACATTCCAAAGTAAAAGATTGCTTGCAACATCAATGTATAATATGAAAGTATATACGGTACATGTAACAAAAAAAATAACTTATGATTTTTATTTACTGCCTGTTTATCTGTTTGTTCCGGCTAATCTCCAAAACGGCTGGACCGATTTTAACGGGACTTTCACTGGCAGATAGCTGATGTTATAAGGAGGAACCAATTTTACTTGCTTTTATTTTAGAAAAACAATTAGTTAAGAGACATTGTATTGTTTTCCGAAATCCAGGCGGACAAAGTCGCGGGAACAGCAAATTATTATGAATTTTCGGAATAGAAAATGGAGCACTGTTTATGTAGGTACTAATTTTACTGAGACGTTTGACAGTTGACTAGTAAATGTGTAATTTTTTTTTTGTTTTGTTAACTTACCGACTTTCTTAATCAGATTAATCAGTTCCTTGAGAACTCTGGGATCTTCGGCATCTTCATCAGTGGGCTCCTCACGAGATTCATCTTCGTATTCCTCTTCCTAAACAATTTAAAACAGCTTTTATTAATAATGTGCAGCTTATGATCTACATTATAATTCAGATTGGCTTCTACCGGAATCATATTACCAACTTTATGTAGTTGGTAATATGTAAGGCTTTAGTGTAAATCTTAGTCAACTTGTTTGAACTGATCTGGTGAAAAGCCATTCTTATTACGAAAAAGTTATGGTTTGCGTCTAATGAATTTTATAGTTTGTATTAGTTCTAATTTATATTAGAGGTATTTTATACTCCCCTTTTTTGTTTTTAGTGGGAACTTGTAAATGACCTTCGATTGCATATTGTTAAATAATACTGTTTATATTAGCTGTGCCTAAATTTCTCGAATAAAATAAAATAAAATTCTAATTTTGTTTGCATTAAAGTATAAAAGCATTTTGGTCTCTCGCAGTAAGTCCCAATAATAAATATAGATATAACATCGGGTGAAGCTTGAGAGAGATAAATTGAAGGAAATTGTTAAAAATAGTAGGTATCGTTAGTAGACTTTTAGAAAAAGAAATGCATATACTTATAATATGCATAATATATAATATAAATAGATACTATGTACAGTCAACAAAAGAGATAAGTATGCAGGATCGTCGGATATAGTTGAAGTTTAGTAAGAAACCGACGGATGTTGTCGAGTGAAATTTAATTTGATAAATGAGCTGTTTGTTTTCTATTAAATAATAAAATAAAAATTTATTCGAGAACATCCATCGGTTTCTTACTAAACTTCAACTATATCCGACGAACCTGCATACTTATCTCTTTTGTTGACTGTACCTAATAGTAAGTAGGTAACTGATGCCAAATAGTAGAAACTAACCTCAGGTTCAGGGGTGGTCGTCGAAGTAGTTCTGAACAGCGAAGAACTCTTGGTACTCAGTCTGATAGGCTTCCTAGTGGTGGTAGTGGTGGTGGTGGTGGTGGTGACGGGCCGGGTGGAGGGGGCGCGCGTGGTGGGGGGCGCGGCGGGGGGGTCTTTGTTCTTGCAGAGCACGTTGCGGGCAAAGTCGCAGGAGTCGGCTGCTTTGTTGAAGAATAGACCTGAGGAGTGGACAGAGCGATGAGAATAAATAATATCTGATATAATTTTAGTATATGTGCTATATGTGTGTATATGATAAGAATACATACATCAGATAAAAACAGAAAATAAAGATCAAGTAAAAAGTGTAAAGTCCGATGTAAGAAAGAAATTAGCAGGAAAGTGTGCCTCACGGCTGCGCCAAAATAGGCTCAGTAATACTAGAAGGTAAGCCATTTGCTAAAAGTTGTGCTCGATACAGAAAAACGGACATGGACTGCCGGCTACCGCACTACCTGCATTATCCCACTGTTGAGCAAAGGCCTGAATTGCACATATAAAAGAAAAAAATTCAAAGACTGTCGATCAAAATAGTTACTATGAGATTGATTTTGAAATGGCAACAAAACTTTCCAAAAGAAAAAATGTAAGGCTTTTGTTAATTGAGGGGTAACTTACCAGAAGGACAAGTAAACTGATGAGCAACAATTCCGAGGTTGGAGGGTCCAGAATCGAGACACCAGAAGTACTTTTTGCAGTCGCGAGGATGAGGGTAGAAGCCTTCGTCAACACACTTGAAGTCTGGAAGGAACACAAAACACACATATAACATTAATCATATTTTTTTTTTGTATTTATCATTATTGATCTTGTGGCGTGAATATCAAATGAGGTAAAGAGACATATTATTTAAATCAAATTTAGCAGAAGAGTAGTACGGTCAGCAACAAAAGTCGATTAACACTTCAGTTTTTTTAATCTCAGATTATGAGCAAAATATTTGTTCAAAATTGCAGCAAAAGTACGATGCAATTTTGAACAAATATTTTGCTCAATAAAAGAGATTTAAAAAACTGAAGTGATAATATTTTGCTCAATAACTGAGATTAAAAAAATTTAAGTGTTAATCGACGTCTGTTGCTGACTGTACCTACTTACTTGTAACATGTAACAAAGTAAAATAAACCTACCAAAAACTAAAATCAAAGTATTTTATTTCACGTAAGCCTACATGGGCACTGAAATGTCAGAAACTAGGTGCACGGTTCCAATTGGTCGTTTCCTTTGGAGAAGAGCCGGCAAGAAACTCCACGGTTACTCTTTTAAAAATAATTGGCTTTTACAATGTTTTCAAATTAAGGTGTAGGCCTGTCAACAAGTACCAGGTACTTAATAAAATAGAGAAAAATACAACACAAAAAGAAGATTTCTTTGAGCCCAGTGCACAAAACAAACTAATTTTTATGTTTCAACCTGAATGGATCTAACTGTTATGTGAATAGTAGTTTGATGGAAAAAATTTAGTACCTGAACCAGGATCGGGGGTGGTTGGTGGTTCCGGTGTGATGATGTTCCAGGCTGGAGTCGTGCTGGTGACACTTGAGCTCGGCTTGCGTTTGTTGCTCCTGTTACAAATTTAAATCAGGTCATATTTTTACGTCAGCATTGTATACCTACGTCATACAATTATGAGACATAAATAAGTAAAGAGCTTTTACGGATTCAAAATCTAATCGCATTCTCATCTCAGCGACAATCAATGTCAAACACTTGTCAAAATAGTAGAGAAATTAAAGGAATTTTTGACTGATTGAGACTGAGATCAGACTGTGAACGTTCTTAAAATTACGGGAATCACTTCTCTGGTTTTCTCCGAGTGTATAACCCAGTAAATTACAAATCTCATAACTCTCTGTGTCAGACCTAAAAACAATATCAGTTATAGTTGACATGAGATTTTATATCAGAGGCCGTAAGCACGAAAGCGCGAGGTAAAGGTTTTTGAATTTAAAATACATCTACCTTCTAGCATTTTCGTTTATATGTTTTGCGACTTCCACAACACGTATCACCCAGACATATGAATAAAGTTTTAAAATTACGTAGAAATAATGTGCGAAACGAGAATTTCAATTTGAAAATCACTCGAATTTAGGTACGTTTAAACCGCGCAGACAAAATGAAGTATCCTTTCAGTAGCAGAGGGTCACATAGTAACAACTTACTTGGAAGATGGTTTAGGGGTAGTGGTGGTAGTGGTAGTGGAACTCCTCGGCCTGTTCTTCCTTCTGGTGCTGGTGGATACCTTCTCCTTAATGACGTTGCCTGACGATGTGCTGCAGAAGAGACAGATATTATTTTGATAAATATTTATAAGGAAACGTTACGGACTTACCTTGAAACAAAAAAGTTTGAGGAATGAGAAAAAAAAACATAATATGACGAGTATATGAGTTTAAATACCAGTAAATACCAACAATGGCGGGACCTTTGTATTGATTTGAAAGGAAACCAGTAGAACTCACCCAAGCTTAGCGAAGTACGACTCCTTGGCTGCTTCAATGAGCGGGTAAGGCTTGCCGTGACACGTGCCGCGGAAGTCATCGTTGTCGATAGACCAGAACATAATACCTGGAATAAAAAAAATTGTATTTATAACCTTTCTCGTATTTGTGACACAATCTGTATGAAATTATCAGCCAGATATGATATCCGGAATGTATCCATAGACCGTTAATCTAATGTATGTAATGAACTTGAAACACTTTCGAATGAAATATGAAAAAATACGACTGAACTGAAGTCTGGATATTATGTCGGAAAGATCTAGCCTTACAAAAATGAATATTATGTATATGGTATTGTTGTATATATGGTAGAGATTGCTTAAGGCATTAAGTCCGCCTTTGTACCTTTTTTGTGTGCGAAAAGTTTAAATAAATATATTCGGAGAGCAATGAAAATCAATTATATAGCAACATTGTGGGCAAGTCTTGGGAGAGGTCTATGTCCAGCCATGAATTTCTTTTGGCAGAAATGATGATGATGGTACACGGGATCCGACCCTCTGTTGTGATCTCTCTCTATCACTCAAAGATTTCCTGGGAGAAAACTTAACTTCGAGTTAATTATTCTTGCCTTCGTTCATGGACTCTATAATCGCTGTATAAAGCAAATGTTTTGTGAATAATAAATAATCACACTAATATTATAAAGGCGAAAGTTTGTGAGTGAATGGGGGTGTGTGTGTGTGTTTATATGTTTATTACTTCTTCACGCTCAAATGGCTGGATCAATTTTGATAAAATTTTGTATTGAGGTAGCTGACACCCTGGATTAACATATAGGCTACTTTTTATTCCGATATTCCCACGGGATCAAAGCTTATGCGGGTGAAACCGCGGGGCGCAGCTAGTTAAGTATAAAGATGGTTGTGTAGCAACTGACCTCCAAGTCCATTCTCAGCGACGAATTCTGCCTTCTTTCTGACGATATCAACGTCATCATAGCCGACCCACTGGTTGCCCCTGTAGGCCACGGGGCCCATCGCCTCAGGGTTGGGGTGCATGACCGTCCAATCCTCTTCCTCTTCCTCTTCGTCTGAATACTCCTCGGAGTCTTCTTCGGATGCCTGGCGCTTCTTCTTTTTCTCTTTGGGTTTTAGGGATTCGCAGATCTGAAAGGAATGAGGTTATTTTAAGAATTTTGAAGGTTGATGTTTTTACTAGTCGTCTAGTCAGTCGTCTATTAACTTAGGTAGGTAATGGGTCAATATCAACAAAGTGATTTTTTGTTCAATTTTGGTGGCGAATTTTTTTCTTCAGTTTTCGTGAAAAATAATGACCTGGTATAATAATAGAAAGTCCAAGCTGGAAGGATCTTCAAGAGGTCTGAGAATATCTCAATAACTTTTTGAGATATTTTAGTTCAAAGTCTAATGTGGCCACCAAAATTGAAAATCGCCCACCAAAATCGAAAGTGCCCACCAAAATTGAAAATCAGTGGCACCAAAATTGGATTAGAAGGTGAATCTGAAACAATGTGTAAGGTGGATATCTCGGGAAATATTATTTCAGCCTGTTCGGGATTGCTCTTTATTCTTGCTTTTCTTCTTGACCCCTGTAACACAGGTTTTGCCTAGCACGGGGGTCATTGGTCATTTATTTTGGACCAGGATATTCGCATACTTAAATTGTCACTCTGTATTTGTGTACTTACCTTTTTATGTCAAATAAAATGTATTATTTCCTTTATTCATTTACATAATCTTATTTTATTGTATTTTTAAATATTTCTAAAATATAAAATAAGTATAAAAAACATTTAAAAATATAAAAAATAGCGATCTGCCGGTGTCGGGAGCAGGGTCCAAGCTACCGGTGGTTAGGGCTCCAGAGACAGGAACCTCCTCACAATGCGAGCCGTATCGAGGAGTACTGCCTTCTGAATCAGGCCCTTGACCCAACCGCCTAACGAGAGCCTCGATAGATGTTAATCGAGGCTTTCGGCCATCAGTCCATTGGCCGATACGACAATCGGCACAATGATAGCCGAGCTCACATTCCATATGTCAACAACCTCGTGTGCTAAGTCGAGATATTTAATTTGCTTCTCTTTCTCAGCTTTCACGAGGTTCCCGTCACATGGAATGGTAACATCGACAATCATTATCTCGTCTATCACTACTATATCAGGTTTATTGGCAACAATAGTCCTGTCAGTAATGATAGACCGATCCCAGTACATTTTCAAGAACTGGATCGGGCACATACTTGTAGTACGGTATCTCAGAATCCACAAGTTTATATTTCAAAGCAAGTTGCTGGTGAATAATCCTAGCTACTTGGTTATGTCTGTGCAAGTACTCGCCGTTAGCCAGACGAGAACAACCAGATATAATATGTCTGATAAACTCACCCAGACAATGGCATGCCCGACACACGTCAACCGTCCCGTCCTTCATAATATGTCTCCGGTAGTTATTCGTTAAGATAACTTCGTCCATAATTGCACAGACAAAACCTTCAGTTTCCCCGAAAAGGTCACCAAAACGTAGCCAGGATACGGACGCTAAGAAGTCTACACCGGGCTCATGAAGAGCCCGATAGAAGCGCCCGTGAAGCTCCTTGCTTTGCCATACCTTCTTGCGGTCATCAGTAGAAAGTACTACAGGCTTGCGCCAGTTCTCTTTAGCCATGGAGAGCGGGGTGATTGTCCCTTGTCCACTGCAACCACATCACGGTGCATACCCACTTCAGCTTTTAAAAAATATTCCCTGACACTGCACACCTCGCGGTTGTGGAGGGTCTTCGCATTTAAAAAGCCTCGACCCCCACACTTCCGCGGGATATACAGTCTCATCACCGATGATCGTGGGTGATGCATCCGGTTTGCGGTCAGTAGTGTACGGACTCTTCTATCCAGGGCGTCGAGTTTGGTCCGAGTCCATTTGAGTATGCCGAAAGAGTACAGCAGTGTAGCTTTCGGATGAGGAGAGGGATCTGAGGCTTATGGAATCGGAGAGTTGAATTCCCTCGGATTCCATAATCTCCCCTCGCTTTACATGCATGACTGCATTATTATTATTGTTATTATTTACTATTATTCTTCTTTCTGCCATTCTCTTTTTAAGCAGCCTCTCTTCGGTGGTCTGTTTTGGCATTCTAAAAATATGAAGCTAGGTCCTTATAATAATAGACCACTTAGGTACTGCCAAGTAGGTACATAATATTTATTTATTTGCTAATCAAACTGACTTGCAACTTAAAAACTGGCTTTATAGGTACAAACAATACTTACAGTATATATAGTTAAAACTTGGTGGCTAGTTTTCAATTTTGGTGTCGTGAAAACGCCACCAAAACCACCAAAATTGAGCCACCAACATTGAAACCAGATATAAAAAAAATCTTTAAAAATAGGGGTTTTAAGTTACAATTTATTTAATATCACTGATTTATGCGTAACCCAAATCACTACCTATAATGTGTACCTTACTATTATAACACTTTAAAATTAACAGCAAATCGATCCACCAAAAATTGAACAATTCTTGTCCCCCGTGCCACCCAAGATGATACTTACGTTTTTGGCGGAAAATCAGAGCACTAATCACACACCTGTTACACGCAAGTGCCGGTGCATGACTGAGAGATGTGAAATAATAAAACGCGATTGATCGCACACGCACGAAACTTCATTTTATAGTATGTTGAATATGTGCCACCAAAATTTTGATTTTTGCTTGGACAAACTTTGATCGAGTATCCTGTGCTTTTAAATTAGATTTTCTAATACAGTTAATTGTTTTTAGATAATGTGTCATAAGCATACACTAACGAACTTGTTTATTTTTTAGTGTATAGCAAATTGTTACTTTGGTGAATGCAATTATATCAAAAAATGGAACTGGGACAAGCCACCTAACTTGAATTACAAGGCGATTTTTTTTTTCCTGATTATTTAAATACACAATTATAAAAAAAAAAATGTGGCCCTAATTGAACCAAGTTACGTAGTTCACTATAAAAAAAAATAAGAAACATCCTATCATTTAACACCTCGATTCTCAACGTGGACGCGTAAAATTTGCTGTGGGGATATTCACCCTAATACTTAATTATTATGTTTTTAGCAGTTTATTTTTTGTTTTATCTAAAGAGAACAGATTTTTGTTTTTTACGCTTTCACGCTAAAACGGCAGAACGGATTTGGATTCAATTTGGCACATGGGTAGATAATGACCTGGATAAGGTCTATAGAGATATGTGGAACAGGATACTCTAAAGAAAAGGGAGGATCCACCGACCAGACGGGTGTTGTTTCTGGCGGGCAACTGCCCCGCTGATTCATGTCGGGCCATTGTATCTATTCTAGTTGCGCAGTAAACTCTGCTTGCGCGATGCAGGATTTTGCGTGACGTCAGTACCTATGACGCGTTGTTCGCATGTGGCGTTGTAGATACCGCTACAAGTCATATACGACACTTTTTATCCCGATATACCCACGGAATCGAGACTTATGCGGGTGAAAGCGCGGGGCGTACATAGTTTATAACATTCTCAATATCAAGATTTCAATGTAAGAGCCAAGAGAGCAATGTATGTAATAACATTCAAACACCGTCAAGAGCCTTGGTGGTTGACATTGTAGTAACGAATCGTACATCATAAATCATAATCTAGTGACAGGAATGCTGATTGTTGACATGTGGTTGATGTTGTTTCAACTGGTACAAATATCATATCTGACATCATGGCAATCAAAACTAATACAAGTGACAATAGTGACATTATAAATTCGGAGACACTGTTGATAATAGCAACGCTTCTAAAAATCAATCAGTCGGCCAAGCCTTTTGCCAACTATGTTGGGGTCGGCTTCCAGTCTTACCGGATGCAGCTGCACACCTTCTTGCTTCTACGGTCACAGAATAGAACGTAGGCTATGGTCAGAAAAGTAGTGACACTGTTAGCCTGATCTTGCCCTTACATTTTTATCATTCTAGATGGGACGAGCATCACCAATTTTCGAGCCAAAAACATTACCTACAAAAGTTAGCCCCTAGAAAACCCATTTTTTTCGTTACTACCTGAGGGCTGATCTCAGTCTCAATCTGTCAAAAAAATTCCTCTAATTTCCGTACATTTTGACAAGTTTTTGACATTTGTTTGGCGCTTTGTTTGGCGATGAGACTGCGACTAGATTTTTAACGTTTTAAATTACGAGAATTGGCCTTCTGGTCTTGCAGAAACGTTTAATTTACAGGAACAATTGAGACACTTCTCCTCACCTCATAATAAGCTAAGTATCCCTTCTCCCTGGTAGCGTCTCCCTGTTCTCCTGGACCATCAGCCGGTGATCCGATCTCCACAGCATCAGGGTTGAACAGCGTGTAAGAACGTCCGTACGTCGGTATACCGAGCACCAACTTGGATGGGTCCGCGCCGTTCTCGATGTAGAACTTGATCGTGTAATCCTGGAAGGAAGGGGTTTTAGGATTTAGTGAAAAAAGTGGCGTGAAAAATTGCCTAAAAATCTTTTCTAACGTGCATTTTTAATTTTATAGCTTGTCAAAAACTCAGCCATCCATATTTGATTGGTTGTTGTTATTTTTTTTATATAGGTAAACGATACTGCGATCGCCAACCCGCCTGCCAAGCGTGGCGATTATGGAAAACACCCCCTTTTGGGGGAGGCCTATGTCCAGCAGTGGACGTCTTTCGGCTGAAATGATGATGATGAAACAATATTGGCGCGATCTACGGAAGCGTTTTCTTAGAAACCATGACAGTCGTGTCGCTGCACCCTAAGATATCTGAGAAAAAGGTTTTGAAGGTCCTGTTGATAGACATAGCGATCAAAACAATATAGACACAGGTCTACACAGACACAGAGACACAGAGACAGGACACAGGGAGCACCTCAGGGGCAGAGCCTTGGTCCCCGCGCCCACGTCCACCATCGCAACGCTACGAATCATACAAAATGAAACAGACCAGGCTTTCAAACACCAGGGGCTGATTGGTATCTATTGTAACACATTGTAATGTCGTTGACCTTGGAAGACATTGTGAGTATACCGGTCATCTAAGGTCAAGTCGTGAAGACATTATGAAATGCCTACGTCTAGCAGCCGTCTACAATAGGCTGATTTTATTGATTGAAGGATCGACCGGTTTCTCATTGAACAGCTGTCCGGCTTACATACATGACATGAGCTTTTGTCAGTTTATGGAGCAATAAGATAAAAGTAAAGATAATGACTATCGCAATCACTAATGGTGTTCGCTTTTTTAACACTGTATGTTTTCTAAAATTGCTGCAGCAGCTGCAAATTATCACCCACGTTGACTTGTACTTAACTTATTTTTCGAGGCATTTTTGAAAATAGAAGTTGATCGTCACTTGTTTGTCATTGGCCTATTGCCTTATTCACAACTATTCGACAGGCTTCCGAAGCGAAAATGACACATTTTCGGTTACCTCATTTGCCTAGTGCCCGTATGCAAATTGCTGTTGGAAGAATAGCGGTCATATGCTCGTATTTGGATAAAACTGGCAACATTTTTGGGTTTCGGATTTGTGAACGGCATTTAGAGGACTCCTTCGAAAACATTGATTTATAATGTTTGATTCGGTGCCTACGGAAGCGTTAGATACGCTTGGTTGGTTGCGAATAGCTATGCTGATGTTCTTTGTGATTTGTCTAAAGCCTTTGATTCACTAAACCATTACTTACAATATTAAGTTCGTTGTCGACGCTGTATTCGTTGGGTTCCTCCAGTGGGTACAGGGGCGCGTGGTGGTTCACTGCCGGCTCGAACGCAGAGTGGTAGTCGTACGACAGCAGGTTCATCCAGTCCAAGTATCTGAAATCATTGATTAGATTTAGGACTATATGTAATACCGGTACCAACTTTCTTAACTTACTAATATTTATGTGAAAGTCCGGTCGGTATAACGTAACGTAGTGTAATGTTAAGATCTAGATTACTACTACTTACAGATACAATGACCTCTAATACTATTATAAGTATTCCATTAAAAAAACTGCAATTTAAAATAGTCAAATAAACAGGTGTAGTGTAGGTACTCAAAATGGGCATAAAGTATGTAGCCTTGGGCATATCCGCGTCGCAATGTTTCGTGTAGTAAATGACAGTTGGTGACTTATGAAGCACGATCTACGACGCAGTGGTGGACGGTGGTGCATAAAAAAGAGACGGAATATCATGGTGTATATGTATATTTGTGCCTATTAGCACACTCATAAAATTCAGGAGGACCAGTATTATACCCACTAAGTTTTTATTAATCAAATCAAAAGTCATTTATTCAAATCAGACTGAGATTGCTGTGAATCAGCACTTTTCGAACGTCAAAATTACATAAGATAGTCCCCCAAAACGCCCGCCCTTCACCACTTCTTAGGGCTTTTGCTGGGAAAAAGAAGTGGAGCAACAAACTCCCTAGCAGCTCAGCTGTCTGTTCAGTTAGAAAAACTTGATTCTAAACAATTTAATTGAATGTTCTGTGTCTCATAATAATAGTAGGATGCAAAGTAATTAACATTATGAGACACGGAACATTCAATTAAATTGTTTGCCATATGTCAGCTAGCCACGAATTTAATTGAATGTTCTGTGTCTCATAATAATAGTAGGTTGCAAAGTAATTAACATTATGAGACACGGAACATTCAATTAAATTGTTTGCCATATGTCAGCTAGCCACGCCATCATACCAATAAATACAATAAAAATACAAAAACAAAAAAATAATAATATGATTATGATTTTACGATCACACTACACTACACTACACTTACAACACTTGATTATCATATCAAATGCGGAATAACTCGATCACACCTGACACACCATGATTAAAATCTCAAGATCGCCATGGGAACGGACGACCAATAAATAGGATCCGAAACTAATTTACCTTGACCTTTGCAAGTATTCAATCAGATTCCATAGCACGAAATATTTGTTTAACCAGTCCGCCCACGCACTCCATTCAGAAGGTAAATAATTACCTATTTGTTTTTGATCTATCCTTGCGCATGAATAAAAATTATAATTATAGTAGAGTCAACTGCACCTGCATGGTTTCAATTTGACTTTAACAGCGCTGTTATTTTGTAGCAGTTAGAGTGGTTTTCGTAGTCTCTTTACTTCGCGCGAAACTTACTTATTTAGGGCAATCTTTTATGAGTGTATGGAAAAATATCGAGCCTGTTTGAAAACTCCTCAACCACAAGAGACACTCGGACACAGAGTGTTCACACAGCCGCTGATTCGACTTTAATTATTGTGTCACAAAAATGTCACTTTTACAGACACCCCAGCGCCCACATAGATAATCTGTGTATAATTATGTCGCAGTCAACTAGATTATGATGATTATTATTATTATTATTAAATAACCTTTCAGTTAACAGCCTTTTTACTAAACGGTGCCATTCAACTAGCACCCTGAACACGCATATCGATCTATGGGCCTGAATGATATTCATTATATTATACGTTAGGTTGGAAACTGTGACCAACCAAGCGCGAGCCGAATTGGTCATAAGCCGGGGCACCCCAACCAAATGAGTTAGGTTATTGTGACCAAACATGCGCGAGCCGAGCGAGCGAAGCGAGCGGCGCCACGAGAGCGGTCAGCGAGCGTTACTTCCAAAGGCGCTGTTAACTGAAATGCTAATTAATCTAGTTGGCTGCGACAAAATACACTGAGTGTTTGGTGTATAGTGTCGTAGTCTAAATTTAGCTTAACTTTTCTACTGAGGGTTGACCTTACATTAGCGGATGATTATGTATTTCCGGTTATTATGTATCATAAATTAGAGATGAATTAGTGTGGGTTCAAAGACGGTTCTTTGTTTGGTCTGTTATTAAATAAGTGTATGTTTGTAGGCGAGTTGTAATGTACGACTATCATTAAGTTTTTATTGATATGTAAATGTGCAGTATGTCGGATATTAGTGGGATGGGGCAGCATCAACCGCACTTGACACAAAATCTTACAGGACCTCGATGGTGATAATATTTGCATAAAATACTTAACGTGCTATGAAAGAAACAAGTGTATTCTGAATACTATTTAGGAACTGCTTCATGTGTAAAGGTGAGTAGGTCCGTCACCACACACTTCAGGTCCAATTGAAAACCAGCGTCAGGCACTAGTCTGGCATTTTTGCTGAACGGGCCCATTTGGCGCAGCCGTGAGTCACAGTTCCCTGCTAATTTCTGACAACGCACTCTACACTTTTTATTTGTTTTCTTTTTTTATATTTCTTTTTTTTACTTGTGGTGTTGTATGCTTTTTAGTCTGTGCTAAATAAATATATTACGTTTCTTTAATTGATCTAAACTGTTTGACTTGATACTCGATCCCAACATAGATGGGAAAGAAGGCTAGGTAGCTGACGATAACGTTACTGTATTTGTACACGATAATGTAATTTAAAAGCAAACCTTAGTTCCTAGTAGGTAACAAAATGGCGTTCAGGACACTGAAGACACCGACAAAGCCTAGCCTCCACTAATCGTTAGCGCTGATTTTCATCACCCGCTACTTAATTTATCGTAAAAGCCAAATCGTAAACTAAGCCATTGTCTTCCGAGATCTTTGCGTAAATATCTTAAGACAAAGCCAAACGAAGGAACCAGAGCGTTGAAGGACGGTGGAGGAGAATTAACACATCTCATTGTTTAGAACTTTGTAGGGCTGCCGAGATTTCATGGTAATTGGGATGTAATTTAGTGAGTCTTATTATTACTCACTGTGTGACATTTTTAAGACGGACATTTTAATTATGTTTATGTCATGTCACTGTTTAGTTTACACTGAGTGAAGCGTTAGCCTACAGAAGACAGAGTCGGAAGCTGTTGTTGTAAGTTAAAACTAGTCAAATATATACTTTTAATACAATAAAGCTAAAGAGCTTGTTTGTTTAAACGCGCGCGCGATAACTCGGGAACTACCAGTCAGATTTGAAAAATCCTTTTTGCATTTGATAGCCCAATTCTTCAGGAATGTTATAAGCTATTTAACATCACGCTAAGATCCTTAGGAACCCAGCCAAAAGTCAGGAAGAATGCTAAGCGAAAACGGAGTAATAGCGCGGGCGGGCGAATGTGATGCGCCGCGGTGGGTGTCCCTAGGTCCTTTATTAAATCAAGGTATCAATACCATAAAAAAAGTTTTATCAAGTCAAAACAAATAACAACAAACAGGCACAACTGCAGCTATCGGCACATAACATGATAGCCATAATTGATTTGCATCGCAAGTGAAGTTTAGATTTCTACACTTCAACAAATGCAAAATTACCCGAAGGTTCGCTTACACATCACACGAACTCCCAAGGCCATCTAACTTGCATCATAACCCTTCCTCCATGGTCACCATAGCTATTCCCATTGTGTATTCCGAGCTCCGATGCATTGTATGCCTCATTCAAATCAGCTGGTACTTGCGAAACCGCTAGTACTCGCAGTCGCTAACATTGGAGGTCTGGACGGAGCTTGTGATGAGAATATGCTGTGGGATACTAAGTCAATGGAGATTGTGGTGGCTTTTAGAGGTGTTTTAAATTGAAATTAAATCGGAGTAGCTTGTTAAAAAATGTTTAATTGAGAACGAAAGTGTGAATAAAGATGACTTTCTGATCAATATGATATTGGGTATATGACATCTCCGTATTCATAGTATTATACTGTGATCGAAGGTCAGAAATACTGGCAAAGAGATACCTAGGGAATTTGATCCTTAAATTTCTTGAAAGAGAATAGGTATTTTAATATCAACTGAAATTTCTCAGTAGCAACCCGGAGGATGGATTTGTGCCCTGTTGATGGCAATAGGCTCCTATTACATGGGACTTAAAAACGTAACTGGTAAACGTAACGTAACGTAAACGTAAATGTGGGTGTACCTACTAATGGTACACCTCAACTTAACCCCTCGGGGATTACAGGCGTGATGTTATGTAGAATTGCAATGGTTTCCAATACATACGAGAAATAGAAATCAATTATTTGCTTATAGTGAATCTAAATTCTTTTGATGCTGAATCTAAATCTTTTAAGTCTGATGAGTAAATAATATGAATGTTTCAAAATAAATTATTTATGAAATACGAAATGACATATCCAAGACTGGATTGGACAAGTTCATAGGAATCAAATTAACTTTTATTAAACAGAATCCTTGTGGGTAAGTAGCCGTCGACTTGATTCTTGGTATTCGATCATAAAACGTGAGCGGCCATACTGACGAGGCGTAAGCACAGTAGTAACGTGTTTAACGTTGCATATAAGCCTTTACATTTACAATCATTAACATTCCAATTTCGATCGTGTGCCATTCTTGTAGGGGGCATGAATTGTAAAGGTGGACTAAGTTTGAAGCGGAGAGCGATTTTTTCAGTGGTGATCTGATGATGATGATCCATGCTTTCAGTAAATCGAGCAAATAGAAGTAGGTCGGTACTCGGTATATCTTCGGACGAGAACCAAAAGATGAATAGCTATTTATTGGGACGAACCGGCCATATTTTGGTGCATAAGTAGTTTCTGGAAGCACTTGGGGGGGAAAAAGCAGTGGAACAGTATAGGCTAAACTTAAAAAAAAAGTGGTTTCAACCATTTATCATCAACATTCATCTCAGGATATAATTTGTTTAAAACATTTTTCGTTTTTGTACAAAGAAATCAAAATATAATTTCTCCCATTCACTGCTTCGATATTTCAAGGAGCGTATCTTAATCAAATCATTTCCAAGAGCATCATTCCATTCGCCTATCACATTCACGACCGACATTTTATTGGGCAAGACGACATTGAACTAGTAAATTAAGCAAGTGTCGTGATGTGTATGAGTGGTGTATGTAATGTGTGTATGGGGCAATGTATTTGCATGTGACAATTAAGTATTTGCACAGTGTACTCTTTGGTAATTTGTACAATGTCATATGTGTATTTGTGGTTGGTTTTGTAATGATTGGAAGAAGTGTTTGTTTGTGGAACAAGGAGGGGTCTATTAAATTGAATGTCAGACATAGAACAGTATTAAATATTAATAGTTGTGCATAATTTGCGCTAGACTGAGGTTGTTGCAGATAGAAACAAAATTAGAATTTTGTTAATTAACAAAAGCGTATAAATATGTAAACCTTGAGCTTATTTCTTTCTTTTCGTTAACAATGTAGTCTATGACTACTAATTTTACAAATTAAATTTATTCAGTAAACGGTATTATTCTGCATAGTTTTTCCTTGCCTTGGCCTTAAAAAAAGTGTCCTTTCTTCCACTATTCGAATCACCTTCTTTGTATTCACAACTGAAATTAAACAGTACTCACCGGTTCAGTGTCTTCACATCAAAGCCCTTCTGTATGTACTCGATGCCCGCCGGCACAGCCATGGTCAGCAGAAGCCTGGGCTTCCCAGTCTTCTCGGATTCCCTGTCGAACTCCTCCCGAAGCTCCTTCACGAGCTTGGCGTAGTTCTCTCTATCCTTGGGCTTGCCTCCGTCACGGAATGCTGGGTACTCCCAATCCAGGTCTAAGCCGTCGAAGCGGTTCTGTCTGAGGAACTGTAGACAAAGAAGAAGGTGTTTTAGTAAGGATTGTTGAGATGCAGTACAGGAAAAATTATACATTACAGGACAGTCCTCCCTGACTGATAAATGTACCTATATGTATACTGATATCGATCTGGACTCGTTCATGGCAGATTGGCCGGAAAACACAAAACATAGAGAACTGGAAAATTATATGGAGAGTCTTTTGCCCACTAGTGGGACAATATTGGTTAGTAAAATTAATTCTCCCTACCGTCCCAAAATCTACCTAACCATAGCCTCACTCCCATATCCTTCTAGTAAACTTTAACTTCTGAGCCACGATGCTCCATAAAAAAAACAAAAATCTAGTTTTTTTTTTATTCCTTTTTTTTTTTTTTTTTTGCTGAATGGGCCCTCTCTTGACCTCGATCACGCCTGATGGAAAGCGATTGGTGAGGTCTATGATGGAACAAGCGTGCCCAGAAGATGCTTAAGGCCCTGGAACTCCCACGCATCGACGAAACACAGCAGGCTGCTTGACTTCGGTGGGAGGGTGGTCGCAAACCAGGCGGGCGTTAGCCCTACCGCCGCCGCAAGGGATTGGCAAGTCAAATAAGGTGATGGGTGTGACTGTCCAGGATGCACCGAGCGCTCGGTTCAGTTGAGTAACTGGCGGAATAAACTGCGCTACATGAGGAGGCTTCTTCATGCATCCCAAAAATTTTCCTTCTTGAAAACACAAATACGGAAAAGCAGGTGAAAGGCGACTGATGAAGTAACAAGAAGTCATGATCTCGATTGACAAAATGTAGATCACCAGGCAAGGTTACGATGTGTTTTCGAGAGTTGCGCTTGCGACAGTCTTATTATACTTTCATTGTATAAACATGCAATTTACATAAAATATACAATATGGCGCGTATAAAAAGTCCCAGAGTAATGACATACAGTCCAAATTAAGATCGTTACTCATATTTACGTTAGAAATTCTTGTAAAATGAACAAAAAGCTATTGTGAGAATGACACAAATAGCCAACTTTAGCGCAAAAATTCTCATTCATGACTACCGTATAATTCGTTATACATTGTAGTCGTATTTTCTAATCTCATTTCATGTAGAAAGGTGCAATGTAATTACAGGTCTATGGAGAAAGTAATAGCCTCGCAAATGCAGAGATCAGAGAAGCTTTCGATGTTCAACATGTCCAATCTTTTGAATGAAGACTTTATCGATGAAGACATAATTTAATGACAATTACTGACGTGACAGGTAGTGATTTGTGTTTTGAATTAGGTACGTCTTTGATGATTCTTTTAAAATAAAGACACGGTAGCAGCTACGGTGTTAAAGTAAACATTAACGATTCAATTTTCTTAAGGACAGGTTTCACGCCTTTTGACGAGATTTTAATAGTTGTTGCTAGTTGCTGCCATTGCGATGTTCTGGGTGTGTTTTGCATGTTGCATACATAAGTGTTAAATTAACTTATGAATTAGCAAATACACAAGTTTTACTTAGTTTATTCAGCGTCAAAAATGTCGAGAAAGACAGACCGTTCGAAAAGTCTGTGCATCCGAATATTTTGATGCTGACGTACTACGACTTTGTTTTACCATTAGGGCTAAAGAAAACGTCTATAAAGATGGTGTGGTAATACCTTGATGGCGTTCCTGACGAACTCCTTCCTTCTCTCCCTGGAACCAACCATGGGAGAGAACCTGGAGGAGCCCTCGTTCCATCCGCCGATGGCCAGCATTGTCTTCAAGTTCTTGTTGTATGTCTTCAAACCGGTGAATTTGGCGTAACCACCTAGTATAAAGAACAACATTAAAATGGCGCCCAACTGGGACAAGGTGGATTTTCCGGTAACATCAATTTAGTTGTTTACTTTCAAATTAAAAAGTTATCTTTCTAATAACTAAACAAAGGACTAATTACTAAAATAAAGATTAGGCAGATTTTGGATAAATTAGCGAATGGCGCCCAACTGGGACAATTTACTTTTTTGATAGTCCTATCAGTTTGGTATCACTAAAAGTTAATTCAACAAATTACTGAAAAATGACAGTAATATAAGTCACGAATTGATTTATTTTAAATAAATTGAGGAATTGGCGCCCAACGCAAATAAGGTGCAGACAAGCAAATAAGGGAAAGAGATTTTATCTGTAATTTGTTTAAGAGACAAGAATGATTCAACTCTTTTATTAAAACGTGTATGAATAAGGTAATGTACTAACCTTTCTCAATATCCTGATATTTATCGAAAGGCTTGAAGGTGTTGTCCTTAGTGAATCCTCCGAAGGCATAGACAAGATGTGTGCAGAGGTAGGGGTTGATGTTCTGAGGGTTGAACTTCGCGGTTCCAGGCCGGTACACCGACCAATTTGTGTAGTAGCACACCACGCGGGGCTCGCTCGCTGATGCTGAAACAATAATAAAGAAGGGGTATTATTTGGGAGAAGGTTACTTAACCCCTCAAGCGTCGCCGTAACACCATTGGATAATAAGATTTAATGACTCGAAACGTCGGCGTTACACCATTGGATAATAACAACTGTCAACACGCATGGTTGTCATTGGACGGTAATATTTTCTATTTATTGGCACTTGCAACACGATCTAGCTGTATCATTCGATTAGTCGATTCATGCTTGACCTATTTTGGTAACATTTAAACAGGAGCGCCAACAAAACGGAAGAAAAAAAAAAGAAAGAAATTAGTGCTTCTGGAAAGTTCTGTGAAACCAAAAACTTAACTCAAATGAAAACAAAAACTTAACGCATCGTTGCTAGATAAGGTCAGTTGTATTTGCATAATGAATGGTATAAATAGTTAGGTAATCTAATAACGAAGCCAGGAAGGTATAACATGTAACGTTTAACTGGCTATGTATTAACGAAATCTGCGTTTTTTCGAAGGCTTGCCCAAAAATCAACAAGTACTACCAAATGTGCCGACGTTTGTGGCACTTGCGCATACAGAGGCCCGACGTTCAAGAGGTTAAAGTGGGAGTCCAAGACTGAACTGACTCAAACTGAACTGAAGGGTATTAGACTCCGGAACTTGGGTAAATATAACTAATTCGAGGAAATTACAGACGTAAACAGCTAAGTAAAATAACATAGTTTACTATACGCAGGTCCTATAATGTAGTTGTTGCGAAATCAAAAAATATAAAACACTAACAATTTAAACAGTATTCTAAACTAACAAAAATCCGATATTTAGCACATCAAACAGCGCACTAACACGAAATTACACACTAAATATTGGCATTTAAATAAAACTAAACTAAATACTGACGAGCGTAGTGCTCGTTCGTGAATCGTTCACAGTTGCGTAAACCAGAGACATGGACGAGTCAAACGTAACTTACTTAACGCTTGTTTAGATAAGGTACTGTTCCACTGCAGTGCAATTTATGGTTATTTATGAGTTGCTATCGTTAAGGTCATCGTGATCATCGTGCAACGTGTCTTAGTGCCAATTTCACTCATGAAACGGGATCAGCACATCCAAACTGAAAGGATCGATGGGCTTTGAGACCTAAAAAGATCCAACAACCAATAGTAGCTACATATTGGTCGCAAGTTAGTCATTTATTTTTAGCCACCGCATTATATTGTTTATGAGTTTTTACTGGAAAACTCTAAGTAATAGTATGATAACTCTGCCTCTTTGGAAAATCAAAATCGATTGAATTTTATGTTAAATTAAGTACTCAAGTTATTATTTTAAAATTGTTACATAATTTAAAAGCTAACAGTCTTAAAATAATAATAACAATGTGTACAAGTGTATAAAAAGGCGACAGTCAATGTCAAAAAATTTGAAATTAGAGGTATTTTTGACAGATTAAGACTGAGATCAGACTGTGAACGTTCTTAAAATTACGAGAATTGCCTAGTCCAGTTTTTTGATATCGATAGCAGAGAGTGAAAAAAAAATTACATACGATCTACATCGGATAACTATTTACATAGGTAAATTACTGAAATATTTACAGAAGATAATATGTATAACAATGATATTTTCCAACTTTTCCCGGACATGGAAAGTAGAGACACAAGTGCTGACACGCAACTCGTCGACCATGTAATAACTTAATAACTGACGATATGTCTTTACAAATGGCGGGCCTCAGATAGTGCATGCATTATGGAATTTAATGTTTATTAGTTACATGCAACATCTGATTTAGTTTTTTTATGATTATCTTCAGTGATTCTTTGTTGAATTAAGGTCTGTAAGCCCAGGTTGCACGGGCGCGTTTTTGCCGCGGCCATTTTTGTTCGTACACTGGATTTTCAACGCGCCGCTGCACGCTGCTTAGCAGCGAGAGTTGAAAATCCAACAGTGTGTTTTTTGACGCGCTGGGATGCGCTCTGTTGGATTTTCAACGCTCGGCTCAACACCAAGAGTTGAAAATCCATTGCGCGATAAATCCCGCCGCGATATTTGTACGTCGGTGGTAAGGTATGGGCTAAGGCTTCGGCATGCTGAGCCATACAAATCTTAATGCTTTACCGTGCCATGCCTAGTAAGCGCCGGCCTTAACAGTTGCACTTTCGGTTATTCAACAAGTCTAGAAACGCAGCCGTGCGGAAAGTTTATTTGCTAACAAAACGATTGTTTTATTTCTAGAAATTAATAAAATAAAAGTATACAGATTATATTATCTATGGTTGATGAAACATCGCGATGTTATATTTTTATTTTTTTATGGTTATAATCGTTTGTTTTGAATCATTTTACACACAAATTTCACAGTGTTTCGTACTTTTACAAAACACAGAAAAAATTATGTTCAGAAATTAATAAAAGAAAAGGTGATCAAGAGTTTTGAATTAAAAGAGGGTAGATTTATTTGTCTTGTCTCCCTTTTTTCACTAACTACCCTCATTGCTTACTTGCTCGGTCACCGCGCGACCACGGCACTACGCGTTGAAAATCCAGTGCGCGGGAAAAAACACGCCCGCGGACCTCCGTACTTGCGTACCTCCTTACGCGGCATGCCGCAGTATTCCGCGGTATGCATACGTCTCCTTGTGACGATATCAACGAAATGTGAGTGTTAAGGATACGCAATAAGATTCAAAATAATTTTTCGCTTACGAAAATCCTTTGCCATGCCATGCCGCGCCGTGCCGCCTGGTGAGCGCCTTTAATATTGTTTGTCTATGGCACCGACACGCCGCCACCCCGTGTTGCTAATCAGTTTGACTAACGCAGCGGAAAATTATTAAGAAAATATTACATTATTATTGCCCGTCCGTGAAATGTGCAGCAGTTTTGTGTAACAATTTTATTCAATTATGAAGCCTTTTTATTTAATAATAAGCGGGCCCTGGCGTCACAAGATGAGGGACAAAGTAAAAATTAGTTTGTGGCGTCTTAATGTAACATACAATACGACCGACGTAACTTGGCAGGCCTGAACTTCGCGCAGAAGGCTGCGCACGAACGTTTTTTAGGAACCAAATTGTGACATGAGGCGAGTGTGAGTGAGAGAACATGCGCGAAAGTTCGCAAAGGCAGCAAAGGCTATACTCAGGCCCGCCAAGATACGTCGGTCATATTGTACTTAATATTTTGCATTTGTGAAGCCTTTTTCCTGTACCGTGGCGAGTCCGCGTAGTGTTTCTCCGAATAACCACAAAGTTTTTGGGTTTCGAGAGCCGATTACTGTCCGAAAAATATTCATAATGATTCGAAAATGATTTTGCATCGTTCATCGTTACCCAAGAAATGAAAGACGAAATCATCAAGATCATTCTGGAGTCCTGAACCCAGCCGTTATTACGAAAAGAAGTTTGCTTTAACGCCTTCTTTAAAAAAAAAACATCTAATTGAATGCCTGCAAGTTTTCCTTAAAAAAATTAAATTGAGCCAACAATAACGTTTTAACTCAGATTAAAATTGATATCTGTCATTAACAGTGTTGCAACTTATATTTAACCTCAAATTTGGCACTCAATTTAGCAATCATACGCTAATCATCTTTATTGTCGAAACGTAATAAAAACTATCATACACAGTTACAATACAGCGTTTGTCAATCGACAATATAATTAATTTGCAATTATTTGTTTGTTACAACACTTAATAATAATTGATGGACGTGTGGCAACACTGATGTGGATATTTAATAAAAGATGTCGACATATAAGAACTTCTTATTCGTATCACGTATGTCGATTAATTTGAAAAAGATTATGGCGCGTATTTGATCGATCCGTTCCATGGATTTGGAGTTTTGCTTGACAAATTATGACTTGAATATACAGACGCCAGCACATCAAGCTTCTACAATCTGTCAAATTTCTTTAATAGATTTTCAACTTTATCGCTAAAGTAGAAGGTTCAAAGTTGATTGGGAAAATTTGACAGTTTCGGGTAATAGCTTATGTGCTGGCGTCCTGTACCTACATATTAGATGTCTTAAGATATTTATTAAAAAAGAATACTAATTATTCACTACGTTTATTAGGCCCCTCGTCTTTTGAGCAAGTTTATTAAGTTTGGTCACAATAGAAAAAGTAGATAATTGTGTCTCATTAGTGACAGTTGAGCTCTTATTGAACAAACGTTTATTGAAATTAGAATTAGGTAAAATTTTGTTAGTTATGAACTTATCAAGATGCAATGTGTCTTGTTTCTGAAGCCTATATTTATTTATTTATTTAATTATCCTCCTACTGGTACGCCTTACAGCAATTACACCAGTTATATATTCCGTTAAGATTCATTACAGGAAATATCAAAGAAGGTATTCCTTTTTAGGGTTCCGTACCCAAAGGGTAAAAACGGGACCCTATTACTAAGACTGTCACCAGGCTGTATCTCAAGAACCGCGACAGCTAGACAGTTGAAATTTTCACAAATTATGTATTTCTGTTGGCGCTATAACAACAAATACTAAAAACAAAATATAATAAATATTTAAGGGGGGCTCCCATACAACAAACGTGTTTTTTTTTCGGTGTTTTTGCCTTGTGGTACGGAACCCTTCGTGTGCGAGTCCGACTCGCACTTGGCCAGTTTTTAAAGACATACGTTAAAGTGTTAGCTGGCTAACCCAAGTCCAGTACTCACACCACTGACATCCAACAGGTCCTAAAAATAATTTGTTGTGTGAAAAAAAAAAACCAAATGCACAAAATCTTTTTGCTCAATCCACTGTGCCAATAAATCCACTATCAAATCAAAGTGAAACTAAGTAAAAATAGGCAGCCTTTTGTCATTTGTTTTATCTACAACATCAAACTCAGTAACCTATTGACCACCGCTCTCAATGACGACACTGAGACGAAGTGTGTCGGTGCGACTAAACGCATCGTCAGTCGACCGTCTGAGCGGCGAGTTTAGTATTGCGTGTTTGCACGCTCGTTAGTCAAATGACAAGTGCTTGACATCTTGACTTGAGGATAAACCAGTTGCTGTGGTCAATAGGGCAGGATTTACAAGAGCTTTTGTGTTACTTAACTTTTGTTATGTATTCTTTTAAGATGTGCGGTAACGTCATATTATAGAACACTATGTAATAATTATAATATATTGAATGTCAATGCTGGAACTATTTTTACTGCGCATAGTAAAAAAAGTGAAGTTAGCCTAGGCGGACTCCGTATAAATGCGCCCCTAATTAAGTTTTTTTTTTTTGAGTCTCCTGTGTTCAGGGAGAGAGCCTCCCGTCCCAGCCGCCGCGGGAGACGCTCCGGGCGTCGGGAGCCGCGTGACGACTCCCGGCCACCGTAGGCGCGGGCCTGCGGGCGAAGAGTAATAGGTAGCTCACCGTCCGATCAGGACCAGGCCCGTGCCGGGGGGCGCGTACGTGTTCCACGCGCGCCTCAAAGAGATGTCAGCATCAAGGAAGGGGCCCCTTAGGGCCGAAGCCTGCCGGGTCAGCGGGATTGCCCGAAAGGGTTACCGCTGGCCCGGAACATAAAGGGCTAAGGAAGGAACACGGGTGGGTTTTAGTCAGTAAGAGTCTGACACTCCCTTCGCTCCACCCAGAGCGGGAGGGGTCATTTGATGATATCTTGTAAAAAGTTTGTTCCATAATGTTAAACTTTAAGTACAAAGCAAACACGCCGAATTATTTAAGCTAACATTCGCATTCTAAGTATTGGGAATGAGTAAACCCGAAAACCCGATTCAAGTTTAAATACAATTCCCAAAGATTTTCACTACAATCACAATGACATTTTGCCTTAAAAGAGTATTGAACTTTCCTGAGATCAATACCCTTTTAAGGCAAATCGTTATAAGAACCTTAAGCTCCCATACAGTACCTACTATCACAATAAGATATTCAATTCAATTCATTTATTTGTGAACATAGGTTACAATAGATGTTACAGTCAAGTATTTATGATCTCTATGTCCTACCACTTGGTGGTCTTTTCAAACTTCCTAACAGGGCTCTGAACCGGTTTAAAAAGAGCGGTTAATTTAGATTAAGTACCGGTAAATATATCGTTCCTTCATTAACCGGTTAAACAAGTGAACTGTTCTTATGAAACCCAAATGATAAAGGTTACCGGTTACTTAAGCACAAACGGTTTTGACACCCAAATTAACCGGTTAATTCCGTAATTCCGTAATAAAATTTTGTAACTAAATGATATCGCAACGTCCAAACCGTCGCGATAGTGGCGGGGGCCGGGGGGGTTCAAACTTGGTTTTAACCGGTTAATTTCCACTATCAAAACCAAAATTCATGAAAAACCCGGTTACCCGCATAAACCGGTTAAAATCGGTAAAGTGCAAACCTTAACCTAAATCGATTTCGGTTTGGGGTCAATGACCGTGACCGGTTAAGAATTTCAACCGGTTTCCGAGCCCTGGTTCCTAATGCGCACAGCAAAAGAGTGGAACTGAACTGAACAAAAAGTGGATAGGAAACGCCGACTTCATCTAGTTTAAAAAAAAAAACATGATTGACGTGTAAAAGTGTTTGTACAAACCTACTTACAAAAAATAAAATCATTTCAAATCATTTCATTTCAACTCTTTACCTGGCGTCCGTGTTTCCGAGCGCATACAACCCGAATCTCTTCAAATTGAGAGTGAACAGGCTTCTTCTGAGTAAGCTCACTCCATCGTCAACTGTCTCTGTCACCTCTGACCTATAAACTAGAGTCAAGAGCAAACCCATTTCAAATAATAAAAAAAAAACTAACTAAAAACATCGTGGCTTATGTAGTTAACTAGCTGCATACGTAATGTCTCGATTCCGTAGGAATATCGGGATAAAAAGTATTATTTTTCTTTTTGGTCATGGTCTACCCATCCAAATCCGTTCAGACGTTTTAGCGTGACATACAAAAAGTCTAATCTTTTTCTATTAGTTTAGATGTAAGTCTAAAATCACCAACCCATATTGTGCAAGTGTGGTGATGAATGCCCGTGCCCTCTCTGTACGGTCGGCTGCTAAAATGGATGGGCAGTTCAGATTCAAAATCCTATGAATCAAGAAATGACACCATCTAGCGTAAGTTATTTGTTTTAATATATTTAGGGGGTTTTAATTTAAGAATTATATTTTATTTAAAATTAATATTAATTTCTTTTTTATTTATTTGAGTTCGGGGGACTTTACCTCGTTATCGATATGATAAACTAATTTATTTTCGAAAACTTAAACTTCAAACGTTCACAGGAAAATAGACATTATAATAACATTTAATAGAAAAGTCCATGGGTACCCCCCATGGACTTTTGCAGGTGACTGTACAACCAGAGGGCTATGTTCTGCAGTAGTACCTACAATAATAGGCTGGTATTCTTATAAGAAATTATCTAGGAAATTCGCTGCACGTTGCAAGTGGAAGCTTTATTTAAAAGCACAGAGATATCTTTAAAAGCGATTCATCTTGTGACTCACAATGCGAATTCTTGAACAATGAGTAAAGCCTCCGAGATTATTTATGTACGTACCTACCTATGATATGTTTATATACCTACGTCTGGCTGTATGCATTTCGCATTGTTAATCTAGTTCGTCATTTAGCTTAGGTGCACATGTTTCAAAATAATACAGAGTCGCCTATTTTATATTTTACACGTTTATGAAAACAATTAATACAATTTAAGTGGGGTTGAAACTCAAGGGCCATGGGGTCTGAGTGCCCACTTTGTTTTTCGAAACATTGTCCAGCGGTTGGTCGACTCTTCACGTGACCAGAGGACTGACCAATTTTTTGGCCCAAGAAATAATTGCCATACAACGTGGCAATGCCGAACCTTTTGGGCACTTTTGCTGTTGACAACGATGCGGGTGAATTTTTCGATATTATTTGTATTATTTTAAGTCGGAAGAATTCATTTTGATAGTAATTGATCAGGAAATAAATAAACGAGTGGCAAAACAAGGAAAAATACCTTTTTTTGTTACTCAAAAAAGAAGCGCTTAAACCTCTTTTCGTTCAACAGACGTTAACCATAAACCTTCCAGAGGAATAAATCAGACAAGAAGAGCTTACAGCCGGTACTTATACCTTAATAACTTATAACCAATGTCATAAAA
Source organism: Oligia strigilis (assembly GCA_951800025.1). Classification (NCBI taxonomy): domain Eukaryota; kingdom Metazoa; phylum Arthropoda; class Insecta; order Lepidoptera; family Noctuidae; genus Oligia; species Oligia strigilis. Next base: position 2,185,129 of record OX637551.1, read on the forward strand.
CATGAGACTTTATACAAAAACATGTAGGGATGTCTGCAAACATGTATTAAAGGTCATCGCTCACTTGGCTCTGACTCGCGGAAGATTATGGGAGGAGTAGCATTATGTTCTTATTTTATGTCTTTCTGATAATAAGAAAAAATGCTGAAAAGGTCAGCCAGCCAGACACAAAGAAATTACGACGAAGTACCAAGAATTTATGCTTGAGAAGATAAATGCAAACACAACATAAAAAAACTGGCCAAGTGCGAGTCGGACTCGCACACGAAGGGTTCCGTACCACAAGGCAAAAACACGTTGTTGTACGGGAGCTCCCCTTAAATATTTATTTTATTTAAAATTTATTATTAAAGTAAAAATACAACTATTAGTATTTTGTGAATATTTCAAGTGCCTACCTGTTGCCATTATTGATATCCAGCAAAAAAGGGCAAAAAAATCGCGTTTGTTGTATGGGAACCCCCCTTAAATATTTATTTTATTTTGTTTTTAGTATTTTTTGTTATAGCAGCAACAGAAAAACATAATTTGTGAAAATTTCAACTGTCTAACTACCGCGGTTCTTGAGATACAGCCTGGTGACAGACAGACGGACGGACGGACGGACAGACAGCGAAGTCTTAGTAACAGGGTTCCGTTTTTACCCTTTGGGTACGGAACCCTAAAAAACAGATATATGGGTGCATGTTTTATTACCCAACTACAGCAAATTGAAAAGGAAGAGTTGTGGTTAACAGGAACTCATATAACGGAAGATGTTATGTGGCAGAAAGTTTAGTATGGCGAATGTTAAACTTCATAACGTTCAGACATTTTAGGATTTGTTATAACTCATTTCAGTAGACGTAAGTTGGTTAATTCTGTACTTTGCTTAAGGATGCTTTAAAACACCACGAGCCCATTCAGCCAGCTATCGTATTTCAATACGTCTGACACTCTCTTGGCAGTCAGCTAAGGAGCTGACTTATTTACCATGGAAAAGGTTCCATGGTATGAGCGGTAGTACAGCTCTCCCCAAAAGGAGAGGAACTTTACTTACTAAAGCCCAGATAAAAATCATTGCGCAGGAGCATGATACTTATGTATCTGCAAGTACACTTTACATGATTCATGTAGCAGATACATGTAAAGCTTCTAAGTAAGTAAAGGTCGTCGCTCGTTGCGCCGGCGTAGTGTGCGGGAGTACGTGGGACTAATGAGCCATTGTTCAGGATTCACTTCCAGCCGCTCACGATTATATGACATTGTAAAATACTATCAGTTTTATTAGAAAAATCTACCGTTGGACTATGCACCTTAGCTGTTATAACTTAACGTTCTTTTTCGGGGTTGAAGGTTAATTCTAGGTTTCTCAGAGCTTAAGAATAATTTAAGGAACTTTTAAAAGGATGTTAAGATGTGGGATTGTAAATGATTTGAGTATTTTAAAAGAGAATTTATTGGTTGCTATTAAAACGACGACAAATTCTGTAGTGTGTCCATCACTTATCGACGTTTCAACGTACACATATTATATAATCATAGGGACTTAACGTTATGTATGATAATATCACACTTACTTTTGCTAATTGGCAAGTAGAGCAATACATACAGTTAAAATTAGTTGACATTTTTCCTCTTCAGCTGTGACACACCACCTTATGATTTTAAATTCTAGTGATCCAAATGTTTGAACTGCTACAACGTTTTTATTGACTAATTCAAAAACCTTTGACGTATCATACAAAAATAATCAACTAATCCCTTAGGAGTTTCTGATTATTTTAAATCATAATGTAGCATCACAGCTGAAATGGAATAATTGAGTTGGAAAAACTGTACATATTTTATAGTCTAGCCTAATTGGGCGGATTTGACGATAACATTATAGTTTTTGAGTCAATTCAACTTCAGACGTTTATATTAGGATCAAGTATATAAGCGATTTTGCAGTTTAGTTAGTGTTTTTTCCTAACAAACCATTTTTAAACCAATTTACGAGCACTGTTTATAAAAGATAAAATGTTCCTTAAAAGGATTTTAGGTACCTTTGTTTTATTTTACTAAGCATAGCTTTATATGGTGCTAAATATGGTGGGAGTCATATTATGTGATATTTATGCAAATGACGTTATTAGGTGGTATAATTTGTTTAGTGGTTATCTTTTAAACTTAAACCTAAACATGTCAAAGTCAAAGTCAAATCATTTATTTCAAATAGGCACATTAAAGGCACTTTTGAACGTCAAAAAAAAAACTAAATAGAAATGATTCTAGTCGCCCATTCCAAAAGGTAGTTTTCGTATGGAGAAGAATGGGCAAGAAACTCCACCGTTACTCTTTTAAAATGTTTTATACAACAAGAACTTGTCCGTAGCAGGTTTAAACTGAGAGAAGTGGAAAGAGAGAAATAATAAACATGTACAGTCAACAAAGGAGATAAGTATGCAGGATCGTCGGATATAGTTGAAGTTTAGAAAGAAACCGATGGGTGTTCTCGAATAAAATTTTATTTTATTAATAGAAAACAAACAGCTCATTTATCAAATTAAATTTCAGTCGACAACATCCATCGGTTTCTTACTCTCGCTCCCATCCTAGAGAAACAACATCAAGCACCTATATCAAAAGTATCCTATGTCCTACTTCAGATTGTGTACAAGATCTGTGCCGATTTTAGTTAAAATCGGTTAAGTATTTTAGACTTCAAGAACTAACAAACGTACAAATAGACAAACAAACAATTTATTAAATGTATTTACCTGTTGTTCCTAATGCTATAACTGCTAAGAGTAGTGATAGCCATGTTGTGACTTCCTGTGAACAAAAGAAAAATAAACATTAGAAATTCATCAAATATATATATTTTTTTTAATTATTATTACAGTAAATAAACTAATGATTGCTTTATGTTAGACGAAAAACGATAAAAAAACCGGTCAAGTGCGAGTCGGACTCGCGCATTGAGGGTTCCGTACAAAGTAGGTATGTAAATAGTTTAGCACGGGTTTTTTTTAAATGTAACTTACGGTTTTAGGGTTTTCGGATTTTTTTCCTTTATGTACTTGTGCTACATAACTTTTTTATTTTTTTTTAACCTTGCTTCTTGCCAAATTTCATGATTCTAGGTCAACCGGAAGTACCCTATACATTTTGATTCCCTTGAGAGTGTCGAAATAGACGTTTTTTGCTGTATAAACGGCCGTATATTTTTTTACGTTAATTTAGGAGTTTGATATTTTCACAGCTTCAAGGGACCGGAGACTTGAGTACCTACATGGTTTTAATTTCAACGCGATACCTCCACGCGTTCCCGAGATAAATGGTCTTGACAGACAGACGGACGGACGGACAACAAAGTGATCCTTTAGGGGTTCCGTTTTTTCCTTTTGAGGTACGGAACCCTAAAAAACAAAACAAGGGATGCAACAAATAATACAGGCTACCAGAAAAATAAAGATAAAGTAGTAACATTTATAACACTAATTCTAGAATACATTAACTAAAACTCCATTTCAATGAGAAAGTAAAGTCAATGACAGAAAACTATCTTAGTCAATCATTTACCACAAAAAACCGCCAACACACAATAATTTCAAGAACTTGAACTGCGCGCATGCGCTCGACCACACAATACACTATATACTTCCTACAATACAATAAAGCAAGAAAACCTCCATTGTGCATTGTTTGCAATACAATGTTCCTTTTGAAATAGACTAAAAAGATGCGCAGGCGACGGTCGCGCGTTGATGTCTTTTGCATGAAGAGTTATTAGTGCATCGACTGTGGGTAAAAAGTGAACGTATTTTTTTTGCAGACGATTATTAATAGTTCTTTTTATGCCATACTAGCGACCCGCCCCTGCTACGCACGGTTTTTACGACTTGAAAAAACATTAAATTTCTTTAATAGGTAATGTCTTATACAGAAACCTTTCGGAATAAATTCTTTAAAATATTATCGTGAAAACCGCACCAAAATCCGTAGCATAGTTAAGAAGAACAATGCGGTCATACAGACAGACACGAAACATGACTTGTAACTTGTTTTATAATATACATAGATCATAGATAAGATGTTTTTTATAAAAGCCTATCTTTGAGATAATGATACGACGACCAATTTCTTGACAAGAAAGAATTGAATACTCCATTTTTATTCAGAAAAGATTCGTATAATGTGGCTAGGCCTAAGCCAGGAGATATAGAGTAGCCTTTACGATTACCAAACGGATTTACAAGAACAATGATTTATTGTAATATCCTTATAATCTTTTGCTATATGTGGTCTTTAGGACAAATATGTTAATTAATGGACTTGTCCAGGTACTATGCTTAAAAGAAATGAAAAAGCTTGCCATATATTCAAGGAGAAGTACACAATAAAGAGTCTCTTCGCGACGGTTTAACCTGTTTGTCGTATCTTCGTTAATTACAAATTAATATTCTTTTCCGCCATCTTTAAATTCATTACACGTAAGTTCTTACCAGTTGTAAAGGATGTGTCTAAAAGTTTATGATAATTTCTGTTTAAATTACGTGGTTACCATGAGAAAGGCAAAAGCCACCTTCTTTCCATACAAGTTATTTAATTCATGATATTTCTATCTTTTTAAATGTGTTTAATGAATTATAAGACTCGCTTCAGGGCCGATTTTTCAGATAATTAGATAATTTTTATTTTGGAAACAAAAATGGCGGTTCGACAGCTTTTGTGTTAGAAATATGTCAAATCGCCATATTTATTCTTCAAATAAAAGTTACCTGTCTATTGATAAATCAGCACGTCTTAGTGAAATTATAATGGTAAAAACAAAAAGCAACCCTGCATTCGCGATTTAATTGCTAAAAATGTAAACAAATATGAATGAATGAATTAATGGAAAAATAACTTTAATACACCTAAAGTTCCTAGTAGTCCTACACAATAAAGTCCAGTTTACGCTACAACATCAAACATTTTTTAAACTTTTTCAACAGCCTAGTGCTCTCACTCTGAAATCAACTTAATAACCATTGAAATAAAGTTGATATTTGTTTAACTTGAAAGAACATCAAGTGCCAATATAAATTTGAATAGAACTTACAACCTTTCGTTTCAGGCAATTAACATATCATAACATCACGCTTTATCCCCCGGAGAGCTGGACTGAGTATAGTGTCCACCTACAATCCGCTTGATATTAGAGAGCGAGAGTCAGCCATCAACCGGACACAATTTCAGACTTCGGGTTGCTACTGTAAACCTCCTAATGGAAAAACCGAACTTAGGTCCTCAAGTTCAACCGTCGCGCTTGCAACCACTAGACCATCTAGGCAATCCTGAATTACATTTACAAAAATAGAAAATTACTTTTAAGATATTGAAATACAAGGAAACAAGTTCACAAAGCTCAGCGCTCAATGCTATTCTGTAAAAATCTCACCGTGTAAACTTAGGTGAAGTGAGCGTGGAGTGAGCTGTCAATAGTGTAGAATCCTAGCAAAAACAAACTCATTTCACCTAAGTTTTCACTGTGAGATTTTTACAGAATCGACCGGCAGTAGTGTCACATAGTGTAAACACAATGTGTTCAAAATGGGGTCAATTGAAACTGGGGCTAATTTTAACAAAGAAATTGTTGCAGTTTTGTCATAAGTGTGAAACTATTTCATTATATAACCATTCTGAAATGTGCTAAATACTGGTTGCATATTTCGTATGGCAGTCAATTACTTTACAATAACTATTATATTTAATTACCTAATTGCCGCTTGTTAAATTGGAATCGTTTGATATTGAAGAAATCGAGAAGAAAGGGATCAATTCGTTGAAGGTAGGACAGGTTGAGTTTTTGGAGATTATCGTTTTATTAGTAGCCCTAATTCTTGGAAAATCCGGGAAATGTAATATGCTTCCACCTTTGAACGCCCTAAATATTTCCTGGAGAAGGACACAAGGCAGAGTTCTTGCAATGTTACAAAGCAATTCTTCTGTATAGCTGCGTTTGCTACCGCTTAACCGACGCTTATAATATAACGCTTTTACAGGCGTCAGTCCTTTGTCACCATGAGAACCCTTTCATTCAAAATACAGTTCTCAGACACTTCTGGTGGTCCTCAATTAAATATTCCATCCTCACCGCTCGTTAACCAAAAATAAACCATTAACCACAATCGAACTCCTTACTATTCAAGTAGGTATTCACCACACACACACTCCAATTATGTTATATAGGTTGATATATAACCGTTATCAGTAACTGAAGGTTGCTGACCAATCAGGCGCAACCGTTAGATAACAGTATTGTAACGAGGCATGAATATTCAATTGTTTTTATTGGTTCGGAATATGGGACGTCTGTTTGTCTTCCTGTATATGATTTATTAATTTATGCCATATGTGAATTTTTGTCTATGTATACCTTGAAAGCAATAAAATAACGTAATTCTAAATCTCAACTTTAAAGTATTTCTGTGTCAAATATTATGTCAGGTGATTACATTCCGGGTCAGCGGGATTGTCCGAAAGGGTTACCGCTTTCCCGGAACATAAAAGGATAAGGAAGGAACACGGGTGGGTTTTAGTCAGTAAGAGTCTGACACTCTCTTCCGCTCCGCCCAGAGCGGGAGGGGGTCATTTGGGTGGGAACCTAAAAAAAAAAAAGTTATTATATTGCATAAATGATTTTGATTTATTCCGGTCTGATCCCCTGAACCCCCCTCCGTCCCCCCTCCTCGATCCCCTGCTAGTTCGTCTTCTGTTTTAGTCTTATCCACTTTTTCATGCTATCGCAGCAGTTAGCATGAGATGTCACAGCATTCTACTGATTAGAGACTTGGTCAGAGGGGCCATTCTCGTAATTTTAAGAACGTTCACAGTCAGATCTGTGTCAATCTGTCAAAAAATCTTCTAATTTCCCTCCATTTTTGATAACTTTTTGACATTTGTTTGTCGCCGAGATTAGACTGCGACTAGATTTTTAACGTTTTAAATTACGGGAATTGGCTTTCAAGAATCAACATTATTTTTCTTTAGGAATCGTAAGTAAACTGTGTCTCACATGTAACTCTGCTATGAGGTAAGCAAACATGAAGAAGACTTTTCTCACAGTCTATTGGATATTATACTAACCCTCCATCATAAGAAAAAACCATCTTAAAGATAAAGATAACAATAAGTTATATATTGTATAAGTTACAAACCTGTAACTATGTGACATAACTATGATCTTTGAACTACGATATTGCGATACAAGCAATAGATTCAGCGCGTCATGCAACTTTTATGGCTTAAATAAAGAATAGAAAACACAGTGTTACGATAATATAATCGATTTGCGGCATAATAACGGGTGTAAAAAGACACATAACGAACCCTATAGTCACTTGTAGTCCCCGTCATTGTATTTTTTTTTACTAGACTATAACTGGGAACGTTCTGCTTACGGAGACCATCATCATCATCTGCCTAGCCTTTTCCCAACTATGTTGGGGTCGACTTCCAGTCTAACCGAATGCAGCTGAATACCAGTATTTTACATGGAGCAACTGCCTATCTGACCTCCACAACACAGTTACTGATGGGCAATGCTATACCCCTTGGTAAGACTGGTTGTCAGACTTTCGGGTTTCTGATTACGACATTGTCAGGTCAAAATTCCAACTTTTATTGAAGTTTTCTTACGAAAACAAGTTTTTAGATGTTTAAAAAAAACACTACAAACTGAAAAATAACTTTAATTTCGGAAGTCGGTGTCTTAGGGATCAGTATTTTAGTTTTTGCCACCGACTTCCGAAATTAAAGTTATTTTTCAGTTTGTAGTGTTTTTTTTTCAGTTTGTAGTGTTTTTTTTGGAAGTCGGTTTTTTTTTTGTTAAAAAGTTTTTATTTCTCGCTTTTTAGTGGGTCTATTTATAATTTATCTAAGTTACAATAGCCTAAAGTCAACTTGCCCATAGCCTTTTTATAAAATATTCCTTTTCTCGATGCAGGGACGTTAATTGTTGAGGAGTTCTCCTTTTATTAGTTTTTAGATTAGATGTTGATAATCCTGGCTGCAGCATCAGGCCAGACTTATGTCAACATTGCATTGAACTTAAAATTAGTCCTGTTTAAAATGAGCCCAAACACGACTACGGTGCTGTAATTTAAAGGTTTGTACTTTTTCTGATGCTCCTGGCTTCAGCATCAGGTCTTCGGTGTTCCTCAGTAACAGTATGTTTATCCACACATCGAGCCCTTTTCAATGAGCCTAAACACGATATATCTGCTGTTAGTTGTCGAGGACTTAGGTACTCTGCAGACTATCCTGACTGCAGCATCATGACTTGATGATCATGAGACCAAATGTGGCAAATGCCCTATCAAACATCAAAACAATTTACTAAAACAGTCCTTGCCTGTTCGAGTAACTTCTTACTGTTAAGGAGTTGTACCTTCCATCATCAGCCCAGCTACCTGAGATGGTGACAACCATACACAAATACACAAGATACTTCATAAAATATGCGAAAAACAATAAGTGAGCCTATAAAATTTGAGGGTTGCCCTCGATTTCTCTAAGATCCCATCATCAGATCCTAACTTGGTGACAATGGGACCACCTCAGAACTATCTACTTTCGAACAAAAAAAGAATTTTGAAAATCCGTCGACAATTGGCGGAGTATTCGATGAACAAACATACAAAAAAAAAAAAAAACATACAAACACCCGAACATAGAGTACCTCCTCCTTTTTGTAAAGTCGGTAATAACTCAAAATTCCTATCTGAACCATACCTAATGGATTATAACTACACGTGTAGAGGTGACTCGCAACGGTAACCGTTGGGTAACCGCTACTGTGACGCAACGATGGGCACCACTGTGTAAACTTGTGTTAGATAATGTAATTACTGTTTACATACTAGCTGAACATCGTCTGATAAGGTTGTGTTGGTGTAATGCGATTGTGTATGATAGCATTGTTAGCTTCCATATCTTTCTTTGTTCGTATGATTTATAAAAACTGATATTATGAGCTTGTTTTGAATAAGCATAAATAGGGGTCTTTGTGAATGGGGAGGAAAGGAAGTCAATAGCTTTTTTAGAGTTACTTGATATATAAAGGGCGTCGTCGCCGAGGCAGGCCTAGGGAAAGTTGGCACGACGACGATGAGCCAACCCCAAGAGATCCAGGTGTCTATTTATTCAGGACTTCTTCCAGTTTTTACCATTTGAGCCGACCGTCAGTCTGTTTGCCTAGATTTTGTAGACGTATGTATTTTTAAGACACAACATATCTTGCGAAATATGAGTGTAATAACTAGTGTAACCTCTGCTTAACCCTTTGGGCTACAGGCGTGTGTGTAAAACGCAGGCCACACCGCCAGCTAGCGGCGAGCTCCGCCCGTCGCTCGTCATCGTTTCACCTCTTTACATACTTCGGTTCACACCGCGAGCTACCGACTAACCTAACGAGCTAAGCTAACGAAATATCCGACGATTCCAGCGAAGCTACTCGTTCACCTCGTTGGCGCGCCCGCGCTTCGCTAGCTTAGCTCGCCCGCCAGCCCGCTCGCCCGGTTCGTTCGCCCGTCCTCCCCGTTTCGAGTAGACTAGTCGACGCTCGTCTTTCGAATAGCAGTGTTTCGCCCGCTTAGCCCGCTTCGCCCGCTCCGCGCGCTCCGCCCGTCGCTCGTCTGTCCGTAGTTTTCGGTGTGAACCCCATAGTTTAGCTCGCCAATATTTCGCGTAGTTCGTATAGTTTCCTTCGTTCGCTTCGCCCACCCGCCTAGCCCGCCCGCCCGCTAGCTGGCGGTGTGGCCTGCGCTTTATTATTATGAAGGCCGCGGATTGATTTGTCTGCTTCCTCATCGTCAAAAAAAAAACCTTCAACATAATCATTTTTAGGGTTCCGTGCCTCAAAAGGAAAAACGGAACCCTTATAGGATCACTTTGTTGTCCGTCTGTCTGTCTGTCAGTCAGTCAAGACCCTTTATCTCGGGAACGCGTGAAGGTATCTAGTTGCAAGCTGTGAAAAAATCAAACTTATGTTAACGTAAAATGTAATGGTACTTCCCGTTGACCTAGAATCATGAAATTTGGCAAGAAGCTAGGTCATGTAGCACAATGAAATAAAAAAAAAATCGAATACCGTAAAGTTCACTACAAATTAAAAAAAAAAAGTCCCGTGATAAACTATTTACGTACGGAACCCTCTCGGTGCGCGAGTCCGACTCGCACTTGACCGGTTTCCATTTTATAAAGCCTAACATGTAATCATTTTTTAATACGTCTCAACGAAAGCCAGTAAAATAAGCAATTTAAAATCTGAATATCCCACTAACGATATACAAGTTTTACACAATTTATAGAGAAGCAGATTACACAATAAATTGCATACGGTATTGTTATTGCTGTTCTGTGTTGCCAGCTTGCATAATGTTCACAAGCGTTTAAAAACCGCTTTACATAGAAGAATAAGGAAGTGTGAAGACAAACCGTTGGCGTGGTGTAATCTTGTTTAGCTGGTGTTAGTTTATGTGCGGTAAATGGCGGTTATCGGAGATATTTGATATTAGAATGTGCGCGTCGAAAGAGTTGTTGGCTAGGTAAATGATCCCAGTTGTAATTGCCACAAACTAAAACACTCCTAAGAATAGAACAGAATTTTTCTTTATTAAAGGAACCAAGACTAAAACTCAAACACGATTGTTAGAAAAACTCACGACTATGTTAGTAAGCACAGACACTAAACAAAAACACAAGAAATAACGGTAACACTCAGTGGTCATGTGCTGCCTTGCACACTTGGATAGCTAGGTTTCGGGGAAACCCCTTTACAGTCTCGCCAGAGATGTGCCCTAAAAGGCGTTGCACTGACGGGGCTCCGGATTAGTCTTTTGAGAGGTAACCCCTTCCATAGTGCAGATGGTGGCCACCGGGGTGGTTTTAGTGAGGTAAAAATCCCACACTCCCTGGTTTCATCCCCAAAGACCAGGCGCCGAAGGTTTCCTCCCGAAAACAAAAAACTTTTTTTTGGACTTTAAATTAAAGCGCTATTGCTGAGCTTCAGATCCTGTGCTCGTTTTCCAGGTCGAGCAAAGTCGTATTGGGTTTTACTTTCTCAGTAGCAGCCCGGACGCTGATGTTTGGCCCGGTTAATGACAATGGCTTGTGCTCTATTTGATGGAACATACTCGTACATAACTGGTGAAATGTGGGTGTTCCCATAGGTCACCTCTGCTTTACTCTTTGGGGAGAAGACGCGTGATATTACGTGTGTTACATTCTATTTCACACCTTAAATCACTGTTTCAGTAAACGCACAAACATTAACACGAGTAGGTACCTATCCGAGAGATAGTCAGTCGCATTACCAAGCTGCATGCAGTTGCCTCATCTGTGACACGGGAAGTTGCTCCACTGTGTGAGTGGTGGCCAGTTCTCATTGATTATTGTGACTATCGAGCCGACTTCCTCTGAGGCAAGCAGGGATACAGGTGGACACGCCTCGAGTGGTAATATAGTGCGGTTGCTAATGTGTCGGTGTTAATTTACATGATTCCGTTATTATGGTCGATTTCTAATGTTTATTTCCTACCGTTTTCAAAACCCACTCAAAAAAGATAGAGCATTTATTTCAAAATTTGTAATAAAAAATTATCAATAGTAAAATAGAATTGATTCTAGTCGCCCGTTCCAAATGGTAGTTTCGTATGGAGAAGAATGTGCAAGAAACTCCACTGTTACTCTTTTAAAATGTTTTACAGTATTCTGTATACATGAATTATATAATTATATGTGAAGACAATGCACCAAGAATAAAATTACCTACTATACCACAATGAAGACTTGGAAAATACACTTTGCCATTTAGAGAATATGCTATTTTACGCTTAAATCATATTATTACCCTTAACTCGTGGTGCGCCACAGTTTTTTTTTTGGCACACACATTTACTCGCGCCTTTTTCCCGTGGGGTTAGGCTGAAACTACAGAACGCCACCTGATTTTTTTTTTGGTATTTTTCTTTTAATTTTGTCTGAGCCGCTCCATATTTGTCACGGAGAATCGGCAATCCAAGTGTCTTTAGGAGACGGTAACTCCTGCCAGGCTTGTTTGCTGTTTTAACTAAAGTCTTTTTAGTCTCTAAAGGAACAGCTGTACCAAACTAAGAAGATCCTTAAATCAGTCGAGCATTAATTAAGAATTTTTATGACCTGACCTATGAACCTGAGGAGGGGGTGGAGGGGGGTTTCAGGGGATCAGACCGGAATAAATCGAACCTGGATCCGGCCTTACCGCCTGCAAGATGGTGTCACCCATTTTCCATTAGACCTGAGTCCTGACAAATAATTTCCTAACAGCTGGTATATTCTGTGTTAGTTCGTGATAGGTTATTCATAATCTTCTACTAATTCCGATCACTCGCATCATATACCATCCTCATTCTTTCTTCAGGCATTCTTGCTTATAAAGGTCAGTTTTTGGTGGATGTAGTGACAGGGTAACCGCCTCCTTCTTATGAGGAGGAGTTCTACAATCTTGATGACCTGAATGATGCAATGTAAGATGATGAAGCTACGACGCCAGTTGTTGCTTAGGACGATTTCCCCAATGAAACTGGACGTGATTAGAACATCTAGGTAAACCGCTTTCAATAGCTGTCAGTGTCATCATTGTTGTGAAATATTGACACTGACAGTTCTTGAACGCAGTTTAGCTTTTCTGTCGGTCGATTCTGTGAAAATGTCACTGTGAAAACTTAGGTGAAGTGAGTTTGTTTTTGCTAGGAATTGACAGCTCACTCCACGCTCACTTCACCTAAGTTTTCACGCACCGTAGATCGCTTTGGTGAAATTCGCCCTAGAGTGCGCTCAAAATAAGTCTGCGCGACGTTTTAAGATTATATCCCTGCCCACATTTTTTAATCACTTTCGGAGCAAACATTATGTTATTGACTACATTAAAGAGTTTAAAAAAGCCGAAAAAAGGCTTGAGTGAGTTTGATCGCTTTTGCCTAAGTTGTAACCTTACCAAATAGCAGCTGTTACAAAAATGTGAAGAAATATACTGTGAATCGTTTATTGTAACACAGATAAAAACTCCACACAATATCACTTTCATTGAAGTCAAAAATAACTAAAAAGCAAACAATATCTCACTATTCTAATGTCAAAATGAACTTCCCATAGATATTTATATATGTGAAAGTTAAATTATATCAGAATATTGTTGGCACAAACTATTGTTCCGTGGGAAGATTGCGGGTAATATGATATTTTTATCATTTTGTCTTTGGCAACACTGAACGGTGGCATGAATGTATCAGCTGCTATTTGGTAAGTTTACAACTTAGGCAAAAGCGATCAAACTCACTCGAACCTTTTTTTTTTGCGGTTTTTTCGCCTATTTAGTTTTAGAACCTTCCAGAACTATAGAACAATTTCTTTTGTCAAGATCATTTTTTCTTTTCTACATTCTAATTGTTGCACAAAATCTTTGACCTCATCTTCATCTCAGTCCACCGAACCTTAACGCAAGAATCCGACACATGTTTATTACGCAATGGCCGCGGGATCGATTCCTGTCCGAGGCAGCATTCTTCCGACGAAAGCCGCCATTTCACTTTCAACGAACGCACGACTGGTTGATACTACTTTTTGTTTTCTTCAATCATTTGTTATCATTTGGTTTTATTTTTTGTTCTTATCTGGTTGCTGTTTGACAAATGGCATAATTAGTTTAGGATTGGAAACTTATGGAATTCAAAAACTCCTTAGGTTTCCAATCTTATGGGGAAATGATAGTGTGCTTTTTTGGGAAGGAATATGAGGAAAAGATGATAAAATCTAAACACTTCTTAATAATGTGAGTAGTGTATTTGTTACCTCTAATGTTAAGTTGTTACTTATTATTACGTTTGTTGTCCCTAAATAAATAAATAATACTCAATAAGTGAATTAAAAGTTCCTTGCTGAACTTTGGCCTAACAATGACTATAAATAGTCAAAGACGTTACATCACTTCGCTTTAATAGTTTGTATTTTATAATATCAATTTAAGCTTCAGCTACTCATGTAGACTGTACGACCTACCGGTACTACCTACCTACCCTAACAATAGGTATGTTTATTTATGAGATTGCATTGTATCAACAACAAAACAACTTGCGGAATTCGACTTTTAAAGATGTGTCTATGAATCATCATCAGTAAAAAAAAAGGAATAAACAGATTTTAAATGGGAATAGGAAATGATAAAATATTTAGTGCTTCTCATGATACATTATAAGTGAGACAGGATATAAAACCGCTTCGCATTCCGATATTAAAGTCGTAATACTTCTCTATAGGGCTGGCTTAATAAGGTTTTATATAAGGATGGCTATAGATTCCAGATTCAATGATGCAACGGCAGGTGAACGTAAGATTGGAGAATGATGCTCTCCATTCTCCAAATATACCTATTAGAATATCTTAGTCTTTAAGTTTCTTGCATTTAGACCTGGAGATTATGTACAGGTACTTATTAGTTTCAGCCTGCGACTCTGTAAGTGTGAAATTTCTGGTGTCTCCAACCCGTAGCATCGCATCGCCTGCCCTATTTATTCGTTTTCGAACAGCCTTGCTTCTTTCTGTTTTTCGTCGGCCCGTAAGGGCCCTAGCGTGATGTTAAGTAGCCTATAATATAGCATAGCGCGACTGCTGAGCGTGGGTGGGGTCCTGGATTCGATTCCCGGGTCGGACAAACATGTTATTGGGTTTTCCATTAGGAATTTCTTAGTAACAGTCCGAAGTTTGGAAGTTGGCGGTTTAATACCCCCGTGCCTCGGAAAGCACGTAAAGCCGTTGGTCCTGCGCCTGAACTCTCACCGGTCGTGTCGGATTGCCGTCCCATCGGACTATGAGAGTAAAGGAATAGAGAGTGCACCTGTGTTTGCGCACACACTTGCCACTTGCTTGCATCTCCTGCGTACCTGGCTTATCTCCATTGAGATTGGCCACCGTGACCGAAAACTGTCGGGGAGGCTATTATTAATATAGCATTCCTCTAGAAATGCTATAAAAAAAAATTTTCAATACCGACTGGTAGTTATAGAGATTAACGCGTTCAAAAAAAGAAAACAGTATAGTATAGATTAGTAGTAATTATGGTATAAGTATCTACTGTATTCAGTCATATTATTAGGTTTATATAATGTAGTTTGTCCGTCACACTAATGCACATAGCACCGCTTCGGTGCTATTCTGTAAAAATCTCACCGTGAAAACTTAGGTGAAGTGAGCGTGGGGTAGCTGTCAATAGTGTCAATTCCTAGCAAAAACAAACTCACTTCACCTAAGTTTTCACGGTGAGATTTTTACAGAATCGACCGGCAGCAGTGCGATTCTGTAACCATCTCATCGTAAAAACTTAGGTGAAGTGAGCGTGGAGTGAGCTGTCAATAGTGTCAATTCCTAGCAAAAACCAACTCACATCACCTATGTTTTCACGGTGAGATTTTTGCAGAATCGACCGACTGTAACCATCTCACCGTGAAAACTTAAGTGAAGGAACTCGTGAAGGAAGTCTGATTTTCGCGTCGACAAACCTAACAAGAGTTACTCATACCTTAGCAATTCCATCTGTTAAGAAAACTCCTGATTTATAAAGCTGTTGTTGCATAGAGAAGCAAAGATCTGATGCTTCCTGTTTCACGAAGCCGAAAACTGTCATAGGGGAACGGACGAGCTAATGACTAAAACGGAGTTGCCTTAAAAGGCTGACCACAAATAAATAGGAATTAGGAATTCTGTTAAAAGAGAAGCATTGGTGGAAACAAGGGTACTAATCACTACACAGTTTTAGCGCCGCGGTTTCACATCGGGATAAAAACTATCCTGTCCTTTCCCGAGACTTAAACTATCTCTATACCAAATTTCATCTGAATTGGTTCATGCAGCGGTTTAAACGTGACGAGGTAACAGACAGACAGACACACTTAAACGTCTGCTCAACCATCGTCAAAAAATCCTTCACCATTTCTTAACTTTAAACAACGTTTATAAAGACGGAAATGACGGGTGATAGAGAAAATTGGGATATAGGCAAGCGGAAGACGATATTAAAATTTCCAAATTGTCTTTTGTTATGAATCAGTCAACTCAGCCTATCGCAGTACCTACTGCTGGATATAGGCCTCTCCCAGGCTGCGCCACAACACCCTGTCCTCCGCCTTCCGCATACACTACGAGTCGGCAAGGGTCTCAGCCACCTTCTTTAGGTCGTCGGTCCTTCTAGCTGGTCTTTTTGTTATGTAGAAAAAAAGTTAGATGCTACTCATAAAATCTAAATACCAAAGCCATCTAAAACAAAGAACACGTTTAAAACAGGACATAGAGTACCTTTCCGCGCCTAATGGCAGTTTCACTACATTTCACCATGGCGGGCGCACTTCCTAGTGCGAAGTACTCGAGAAAGTGGATGGCTCGTTACAGATCATATTTACCTGTTCTTGGTACTGGTGCTACGTGTGAATGGTTCGTGTATGTGTAAACTTGTACTTTATGGGGTAGGTTAAATGTGACTTATATTTTTTGGTGTGGAAATCCGTATATTATTATTTCATCACCATTGCTCTCAAAACGGTGAAGAAAAAGATCGACACGATGTTTTTCGTGGACGTGGTTCTATAACCAAATCCTCCCTGGGCGCACGTAGTGGATTATTACTCTCACAGAAAGAGGAGACCTGTGTCCCAGCAGTGATAATGCAATCCATATGGAAAAGCTTTGCCCTCTTTAAAAAGTAAGGCTATGTCAGATTCATGAACTAATTGATGGTTATCTTGGACTCATCAATAAAGATTCCAGAGTGCATCAGGTGTAATGCCAAGTAGAACCCTAGATATTTCACAGTTTAGATGCAGCATCGCGTTGTGACGTAGAACCTTATAAATACGTTTGGTAAGCCACTAAATACTTTTTTACCAAACATGCTCTTCACAAGTCGTGGGTCAAGACAAAATTCTTAAGAATGGTGGTAGCTTATTCCCGTGTTAAAAGCAGTTCTACAGAAAGGAGTTCTACAGTAAGGGTACCTATAACCATATCAGAGAAGAAAAGAGGAAAACCATTTCAAAGATGGAAAGACGACTTGAAAACTACTGCGGGAGGGACGTGGAGGAGAAAATATCACGACCGTGAGCTATGGAAAAGCATGGGGAGGCCTACAGTAAAGAGCAAAGATAGATTGTTAAGTACTAAAGGCCAAATTAAAACCACGTGTACTCTACACAGTACATAGATGTCAATGCCCTTTAACTTAACTCGTGGATGTCATTGCCTTATAAAAAGCGTGCCCATTACTCATTCAGTAGTCACAACAAATGATGTAATAACGCATCTTCTCCGACAACAATAAGAGCGTAAAGATCTAATCTTTAGCACGCAACGAGTTCTTTGCTTATCTTTATAGACTACTCCATAACTTCCATGAGTAGGTATACCACAGAGTGATAAATATGAGTAGACTAAGCTACTCTTGTACAGTCAACAAAAGTGATAAGATGCAGGAACGTCGGATATAGTTGAAGTTTAGTAAGAAACCGATGGATGTTCTCGATCTCGAATAAAATTTAATTTGAATAATAGAAAACAAACAGCTCATTTATCAAATTAAATTTCATCCGACAACATCAATCGGTTTCTTACTAAACTTCAACTATATCCGACGATCCTGCATACTTATTTGTTTTGTTGACTGTACAGTGTACATACTAAATAACGTCCTCCACACCGAATTTCGGCCATGGCGACGAATCTCAGCGGAGACCAGCCTTCGGCGCGAGAGTGTTGTGCGCAGACACAGGTGCACTCTCTCTTCCCTCTTTCCTCTCTCTCTTCTCTTGTTTGTCTTGTACAGACGCCAGCACACAAGCTACTACAATCTGTCAAATTTCTTTAATAGATTTTACACTTTATCGCTAAAGCATAAGGATCAAAGTCGATTGGGAAAATTTGACAGTTTCGGGTAGCTTGATGTGCTGGCGTCTGTACCTACTATTAGACATTCAAAAGTATTTTTACATGTATTGCTTCCGCTGATGAAGATCATTCAAAACTTTGACTTTCCAAAATTACCACAACTTTGTGCGATTGTCGCGGGCGCGATTGCGTTTTGACATTTTTGTCTCAAGCATCGTCAGCATCACTTTTTGGCAGTTAGCAGTCCTGCTGGACATAAACCTCTCCAATCACTCGCTATAAAGGCTCCTTAGCTACTCTTATCCAGCTACTACCAGACGAAGGACGTGGGTCCAACCAGCCTAACCTTCCCTACCTTATTTTTGCTTATTTGTGGTTTCCACTCCACTGGTCTTTATCAGCTATTTTCCCATGAACCTTTGATGCAGGTTTTTCCCTAGTAACAGAACCGTTCAGCCGATCTAATCTGTCAAAACCATGACACATTCCACCTGATCCTATTATTGACATTATAGACAGCTCACTTCAAACTCACTTAACCTAAGTTTCACGATGACAATTTTGCAGAATAAATCAGCTGAACTGGTGTTCTGGGGTTCTGTTAGTTAAAAGCCGGTTAAGCCGGCTGGTTATAATTAAGTCGAATAGTAATAATAATAACCTTATTGAGCCATAACTTAACCACAGCCTAACAAACATTCCCACAGTATACCATAACGTTACCACAGTCTAACATTGCTCCTACTGTAAATGTATCTAGAACGATGACCGTGACATATTAGCGCCAGGAATTCATCGGCAAGAGCCGCGAGCCGCTCTCCTACTGAATGGTTAGAATAGTTCACGAGCGAATCTTGTTATCTAGGAAACTGAACGGATTTGAAATTGTACACAATATGGCTTTAATCACGTTCGAAGAACAAATGGACTTTGTTGACTTTAAGTTACATTTTCGGCTAACGACAAGGATATTGGGATTTGGCGTTTGAATGACATTGAATTGACCTTTTAAAAAATTGTATTCAAAAACATCACATCACAACAAGGATCCACACTAATGCGGGTGTAATCGCGGGGCGCTGCTAGTTTCAAATAATCTTAATTCCGTGGTATCCCAGCCGCTATTATTAACCATAAAATCGGTGGCCATATTAAGCACCTTTCACGTGTAGCAAACTTGAACTAGGAAATGCAGAAGCAAGTGAAACTTCCATTAATAAGGAAAGCATGGCGTGGTCCGATGACTGTACAGAATAGAATAATAGAACCGGACGTAGTTCAAGTAGTTTCACAGTGGACACAGACGTAGATAACCATTTGTTCAGTTGAACTAGTGGGTAAAGATGAAAGTAATAACTAATTAAATAACATCACTGTGTTTTGGTGGAATCTTTTGAAGTAGGTAAACACGCGTGTTGTATTTTTCATTTTTGAGCTGCGGAATTATGAAAGATTTGCAAGATACGGCATTTTTTCTCAGGTTTGAATCATAACACTATCTAACTATCTTTAGATACTTATTTATTTTATTTATTTATTTATTTGGGACAGTTACAATATTTAAGTACGATGTGGGTAGTGACACGTTGTCGAGTAGGTACTCCTAAACAGTTTAAAAATGGTTGATAATGATAGTTGATCACGCAATCTTCTTCAAGCCTAATTTCATAAATTTCGAGTCTAAACTACACAAAAATTATACGTACCTGCATTTGGTGAAACCCAGCCATTAGATCCAACGCCAGATTTTCCTCTGCCCAAAAGATCTTGACGACAGATTGTACACACGTTCGTAACAAAATAGTTAGATAGTAACTACGAGTAAGATAAACTATCAAATCGAGAGCGTGTGAAGAAAACAACAAAAGAAAATAAAATTATATCAATATGAAGATCAGCAACTCATCTAAGTATAGACAGTATAGATCAGCACCCTGATTGCGTAACACACTTTCAATTACAATCTGAATGATTTTGAAGGATATTGCTAATTCATTGCGTCATATGTTCGAAAAATTTGTCTGCTCAACAACGTAAATAAAGCAATGAATGTTGTTGAACTGTCAAAATGAAAGCCATTACTACTGTTAGACGTGGCACTAATATTAAAAAGAGGTAAAGTTTGTAAGTTTGGATGTTAGAGGAAATCTCTGGAAGTACTGATCCAATTTCGGAAATTCTTTCACTGACAGAAAATTACACTTTTGCCGAGTGCCATATGGAATGTTTTATAGTATAGTTGACTACAACGCGGGCGAAGTCGCGGGCCGAAGTTCTCAATAAATTTTGAAACGGGTGTGGTTTAAAAGCTAACATTTTCCATTATAATATTTCGATGATTCATACATGTTGCACACCTCACTATATCCTATACTAGTTATTTATATAGTCTGTATATAGGCTCACATTGCCAATCGTTAATAAATAACGTTATCGTATCTACGTATAGTTTGAAATAGCGTCCAAGTTCCAATACTTCTTGGACGGGAATTATTTTTTTATTTAGATTGTGTAAATACTGGCCCGTAGCAGTAAAATATTAGATATTTGAAAAAGGTAAGAAAGAAATACCATAGCGACAAAGCTTGCAAGGTAAGCAAGCTGAAGTGGCAGTGGGCTGACCACGTTTGTCCAAGGACCGATGGCCGGTGGAGCAGACGAGTCCTGGAGTGGAGACCGCGTATCGGCAATCGAATTGTGGGATTCCCCCGCTAGATGAACCGATGTCCTTTAAAAGGTGGCTGGGACTGGCTGGATGCGGAAGGGGGAGGACAGGGTGTCGTCGACGCAGCTTGGAAGAGGTCTATGCCCAGCAGTGGACTGCGATAGGCTGAGTTGATTCAAGAAAGAAATGTTATTTTATTGAACTAGGGAACACTTTCCATAGTATCCCCGATTCCATTATCGGTAGCTTTATTTTTGCGTAATTTTTGTTGATTTTTAGGATGCAGTCATTATCTATACCTAATTGTAAAGCATTGTTAGACATTTTGTAGGTACAATCTACTTCTCCATTTTCTTTGGTATGTTGCTCTGCTTCCTTATTCTTTTTTAAGTTTAATTAGATTGTCGGTCTGTTTAGCATAAAGGCATGATCGCTGTATGTCATAGCTTAATACTTAAACTTAATAATATAAATCTTAAATTCACTGACAGACACTGCACAAAGAAAGAAAGAAAATACGTTGTTTATTCGCGGTAATCATGCATGACGCATAAAAAGAACACAATCACATTTTTTTTTATTTATTGTCTAGTGATTTAGTGAAACATGCGTCACATCCACGCGAAATGGCCATCACTCAGCGTAACAACCTAAACCGCTCTATTACATAATCAACCTATATTGTTCCCACTGCTGGGACACAGGCCACCTGTCTTCGAGAGGTAGTGGGCTACAATCTACCACGCGGGCCCAGTGCGGGTTGAGTTTAAATGTAGGGGGTAATCTTCGGAGCTACTGATCCGATTCCGTGTTGTAGTATTATTATTATTTGGATATTTATTTATAAAAAGTTGTCAACAAGAACTTGTCCAAATTACTCGTAAGTTGAATTTATTCGTTCAACTTGCTGACCGGTTAAGCAAGAGTTAGGTATATATAGAGACATACTGAAAACCTTTTCCGACGTTAAATATTTAGATCGATTTCGTAAATATGGACCACAAAATTGATCAATGAAAAATTAATAAGTATTAACTTTGTATTTCGTAATGTCTACACCGAAGACAGAAAATCTACTTGATTTCCGCTTACTTATGGAATGGTTTATTGGCTCATTGGAAAACTATTAAATAGTTCCTTCATTAGTCATCAATTCCTGGTTCCTTCCGACGAGATAATTCAACATCAGTATTTACGAACACACTAAAAGTAGGTACCTAACTATACGAGACACAAAACATCTTTCCCAAACAAGAATGACTAATGATTTCCAAGGTTGGTTTCAGAAAGCCTGATCAGGTCTGATCAGTAAGTCAGCTTTGCTCGTGTTAGTTCTTGCAATTAATTTATTACTTGACTTATTTAACATTCAAATCACTTGATTTGAATGTTGACATTTGACAGCAGATTACATTGAATACACTTTCAGATACTGCTTTAATTTAGCGACGTTCCAGCTACAACCAATCTATGCATAAGTATAATAACCATATCATCACCTGCCTAGCCGTTTCCCAACTATGTTGGGATCGGCTTCCAGTCTAACCGGATGCAGCTGAATACCAGTATTTTACATGGAGCGATTGCCTATCTGACTTCCACAACCCAGTTACTGGATAATACGATACCCTTTGGTAAGACTGGTTGTCAGACTTTCGGGCTTCTGACTACCCGTAACGACTGTCAAAGATCCACGAATGACAGCCGGGACCAACGGCTTAACGTGCTTTCCGAGGCACGGAGGGGTCTCGGTATGTAAAGATGGTCACCCATCCACAGACCAACCGCGGCAAGCGTAGCTTAATCTGATCGATCGACATGTGCGGCTGTTATTTTTTAACCACGGGCCCCTCTATAATAACCATAATCAGCCTATAATTTTCCCACTCCTGGGACACAGGATTCTTCTCTGTGAGAGGGAGTGAGTGGGCTTAATCCACCACGCGGGCCCGGTGCTGGCGGATATCACATTAATATTGTAAATAAAATTTGTGAGTCTGTAGAGGGTAATCTTCGGAGCTACTGATCCGATTCCGAAATTCACTGATGGGAAGCTACAGTATCGCGTGGTATCGCCGAGTGTCATAGGATATATTATTTTATGTTACCACCATAAAACCCGCGACTGTTAAATATTGCAACCGTAATAATTTTCCAGTCATACAGTCTGTAATATCCCAACAGTACGCTAATGGCGTTTGCATCGGTTGTGATATGCGCACGCGCAAGTGAGGCGTTGCGCCAGCGCCGCTCCAGTTACGGCGTCACGCGACACCGAGAATTCCGCAGATCTGTTAGTTGAGTTAAATGTTTGTTATGATAGACGTTCATGTCTTATTCGTATACCCAATAATCGAACGTTTGACTTCCATTATAGCTCTTGTACTCGTTTATCAATAACTAGCTAGCTGATGCTTGTACAGATTTATTTGTAAAACAATAACAACCTCTTAAGAGGTCATTGTACTCATCATTATGAACAACTTTTACTATGGGACCAAACCTGAAATCGTGTTCGTTTAACCCGTCAAAATGTAAGGAAAAGCTGATTTTTTTTTCGCCATTTCAGGTTTGGTCCCATAGTAAAAGTTGTTCATAATGAGTACCTACAATGACCTCTTAAGAGGTTGTTAATGTTTTACCAATAACCCTGTATAAGTTCATGGAGGTAGTTGTTCCCGTAGACACTTTGAAACTATAAAAAAACCCTTCACTCAATTAAGAACTACAATTTTTTTTTATTACTAAATGGGCCCGCTCTTGACCCCGATCACGCCTGATGGAAAGCGATAGATGAGGTCTATGATGGAACGAGCGTGCCCAGAAGATGTTTCTAGTTTTTTTTATGAACTATGCAGAAGAGTTGATTTATTTGAAACAAAAAGGGTCGGATAATAATTAGAAAAAAATATTAAGAATCTACTTATAAACATTTGTCAATAATGGCTGAAAGCAAAACGCTGCGTCGACCCTGAATAAATCGGAGTGAGGGCAGGAATGTGATGACTCGTCTTGTTCCAACTTTAAAATTCATTTTGGACACATTATGATTCATAATGTTGAATCGTCAGATTTCTTCATCTAAGATAATACTTCGTTTGAATTTATAATATGAAGCAACTAGTGTACGATCTTCAAAATCCTAGATATGCATAGGTATCGTAGTTATGTAGTAAGATTACCTAAGTTTACCTAGCAATACATAGCGAAGGTTACAAGCGGTCAAGACCTGTATTCTACTGACGAGAATGAGGTAGCAGCAGGCAGTCTGCCAAAACGATACCCCTATAGAATACCAAACTCACATTCCTATCACATAGAAACCCATTACGCCAAATACCATAGAAACTCGCCTCACGAAACACAATTCATTTCCCCATACAACAATTAAAATTTAAATTCGAAGGTTCAGGCATCCCTTGACACTATAACGTGTTGTGATTGCAACTCGGTGTTAACTCGCTTTTGCGAAATGTTTGTGACCTTTTGACGACACGTGGTATGTGGAGGACTGGACATAGATACTTTTTAATTTGTTAGCAGATTGGTATTTGCGGTTTTGTGAATGACAGTAGGATATATCATCTTTGCACAGTCCGTCCACAGCTATTTTACCTCGGACGAGAATAAAGTTCACAATGATTTTGGCAGACTTGTCAGTGGCAGCAACCTAACAGCAACCTTATTAGAATGAGAATAAAGATCACTGTGAGTTGGAAAGTGATGCAAGGATATTTTTAATTCTAAGAATTGCTATTTGGTTGGGTTTCAGGTGTTGTTGATGACCTAAGGATTAAATAACAGACTTAGGTGGAACTATCCTAGTCTAGTGGCCTGGGATATTAGCTGTAAGACGGGTGATTATGAATCACTCACATCCCAAATAGCAGTATAGAGGTATGAGGAACGGGGTGTAAAGTTCACTCATTCTCCATAGAAAAGAGAGGATTCTCTGACGTTAGTTGCGCGGTAAACTCTGCTTGCGAGATGCAGGATTTTGCGTGACGTCAGTATGACGCGTTGTTCGCATGTGGCGTTGTAGATACCGATACAGCAGTAAACGACTTCCGAGGCAAGCCCAGAAGGAGGCTCCAGGGTACACTGGAGTCCTTTCTAAAGAACTAGCCACAGTTGGTAGCAGACAGCCTAGAGACAAGTGTCAATATTTTAAAACTAAATCGTGCCGGCATTTCCTAGCTGACCGATCCCGTGAAATAAACGCAAAAACAATCAGAAACTATCTCAGAGGTTATAGTCCCGTTTAAAGTCCGAACATCCATACTAATACTACCTATAAATGCGAAAGTGTGTCTGTCTGTGTGGTCCCGGTCTTCACGCTTAAACCTATTTATACGGATATAGAGATAGTTTGAGTCCCGTGAAAGGACATAGGATAGTTTTTATCCCGATATTCCCACGGGATCGAAACTTATGCGGGTGAAACCGCGGGGCGCAGTTAGTTATATTATAAGGATTTTATGTAAGTCTAACAATGCAGGGCCATGTCTGGCAAGACTTCATTTGACAACTTTTTCAGCCAACATCCTGAAATAACGACCTTATTATTAAGTAATAAGGCGTAGGTCACAACATATAACATTACAAAGCCAACACGCAATGAATCGCATCCACTGGCCTTGCCCCGCGGCTCCTGTTACATTTTTGTAGCATTATGTCATTGATATACTGTGGCACTTTTAATTATACTCTGTGGTTCTAAGAATAGCACTGGTAAGCGGGCTTGCGGATGTTTAGGTTTTTTAGGTGTTTTTTTAGTGTTAGAGAAGCCTGCCGGTGCTGAGATGGAATATTATAGACGTCATAAGATCCAGATAAAGGAGCTTTTTGAAACTTTTGGAGTGAAAAAAACAGATACACGTTACTGTTAATGTTAGCCTGCATCATCCTACTGCTGGGCAAAGGTCTCTCCCCATGACTTCCAGCTCTTTCGATCCAGGGTTAAAGTGGACAACTGGTCGTCCGTCTTCTACGGGGATAAGCGTAGTCGTACGTAAAAAGACATAATGATGATGAAAGTTTTCTTTCACCCAACAAAAAAATCCCCTCACACACACACCCCCACACACACCCCCCACACACACACACCCTCACACGCACACACACGCACTTCCTCGTGCTCAGCATTAGTGCTTGCGACCACAAGACCAACGAGGCTGTCAATTTTGTAATTATACTCGTATTATTACTAGCAGCGCCCCGCAGTTTCACTCGCATAAGTTTCGATCCCGTGGGAATATTCGGATAAAAACTAGCCTATGTCCTTTCTCAGGACTCAAGCTATCTCTATACCAAATTTCATCTAAATCGGTTCAGCGGTATAAGCGTAAAGAGGTAATAGACAGACACGCTTTCGCATTTATAATATAATTACTAGCTGCGCCCCGCGATTTTACCCGCGTAAATGTCGATCCCGTGGGAATATCGCGATAAAAAGTATCCTATATGTTAATCCAGGGTGTCAGCTACCTCCATACCAAATTTTAGCAAAATGGGTCCAGCCGTTTGAGCGTGAAGAAGTAACAAACATATAAACACACTCCCACACCCCCGCACACACTCACAAACTTTCGCCTTTATAATATTAGTGTGATAGTGTGATTATAGTATGGATAAGTAAAAATAATATAAAAAGTCCTAGAATATGTAATCCAAAAATGCATAGTTTCGCAGATAATTATCATGTATCTGACCTAAGTTTCATTGATAATTAACACTAGTAATTCATTTTCATTCAAACCAATCATTCATAAATATTTTAAAGCTCAGAAAATGCGACGTTGTCATATTTCACGCAAGGGTGTTTTAATAATCGCGACTTTGTCGAATTAATTTGTAATAAAAATGAAAACATAAAACAATGATAATTAAAAAATAATTCATATTGGAGTTGATTCTTTGATATGGTCTCATTCACATCCTAGAGTTATGGGATATAAAAAAAATACACCTTGTCTAAAATATTTACGTTTCAAAATCTATTCCTACAATCTGCAGTCACGCTGTAATACTATCTAGATCAAAAAAGAAATAACAAGTTACGCGCAAATAATTGAAATGTACACAATTATCTTCTAAAAATAGTCGAGAATGGCTATCGGTAGCTCCATAGTAAAGTCGGCGAAAGAGATAAGTGTGCAGGTTTAGAGTTACTTTTTAATCCAGCGAGAGCTTGTAATCAAGTTATTGAGATCGCTCATCTGAAATTTAAAATGTTATCTATTTAATGGTACTACGTCACGGGCACAGCTAGTTAATTTTAATTAAATTTATATACATAATTAATTATCCTGTTAAGAAGCATGGATGGCGGGAGGATGATCTAATAAAATTAATATAGCGTAACTTATAACCCAAATCCACTCAATACCACAGCACGACAGCGGCAGAGCCTTCAAAGCAAGAGTGAACAAGAATCTTCTGGGCATGTTCGTTCGTTCGTAGACCTCATCCATCGCTATCCATCCGAAGTGATTGAGGTCAAGAGCAGTAAACCTATTCTGTAAAATTCTCACCGTGAAAAATTTGGTCAGCTGTCAATCCATAGCAGCAGTTGTTTTTCATGGTAAGTTGTTACAGAATAGTTCGGCAGGCCCATTCCATTATAATAATAAAAAATAAAGAAAATCCTTCACCGTCTAAATCGTAAGTCTATTTTTTGCCTGCACACCAAACGCTTTCGCCAACTGTACATCTAGTAATAGTTGCTCTGTGACGTCACTAGCGCAGGCGCAACTCGCAGGTGGATGCTAGCCGGTTCCGGTTCACTCTCACTTTCATTACACACTCGCTTGTCTATGTTATTGACTCCGTGAGTGAGTTCGCAAATTGTGGGTGTGTGGCGTGTGGTCATTGTCTTGTACGATATTACTTGTATCTTAGCAGGTGACGAAAAAGAAGAAAAATTAATAGAATTTGATTTTTGTATTGTGGTTTTTCCTTTGTAGTCTAAGAGCTGACGTATTCTGTAGTCAGGAATTGTGAATGATATAATACCTAATCTATTAACGAGGAGATTTCCCTACTTAGTTGTCAAAAAAGAGGAAAAATCCTGGAAAAATCTACTAAAAGATGGTTTTTTCGGGAGACCCATGAAGGTGATCAACTGTGCTACATACACGGACATGCCCAATTTGAGACAAATCCACCAAGGGAGGGCCAATCAAGAAACTGTGCTAGCCTATTTAGGCATAGGTAGGAAGGGCCAAGGGGTGACAGTCCAGGCATAGGGAAGGGAAGCTGCCCCTCTACCGCCTTCAGTACGCGCAGCTTGGCTAAGTAATTCTAAAATTAGAAAGGAGTGCTATTCCATATTCATCGCCAACTCTATAGAGAGTAAAAATTTTGCATTTCTATAAATAGATTCTAAGACTTGAAAAGTTCCATTCATCGCCCCTTTGCCCCACTGGGAGTTCCTGTCTCATGCATATGTATGCATGATATACATTGAGTACACACGTCGGGAATCTATCTACATACGCTTTAGACCATGATACCAAAAAAGACCAGACTCGCAGTTACGACTGGACTGTCCGGGTCAACCGGTAATTTTCTTATGTGAGATATATTTTTACCCGACTACGGCGAAGCAAAAAGGAGGGTTATGATTTTGACCGGTCCGTATGTATGTATCTGTTCCCTCATAACTTCAAAATTACTTATAATAATTTGACAAAGATATCGTTAATATTCGGTACTGGGTCAGCATCTTCTCCAAAGGTACCTACTACGCTTTGGAATGGGCAACTAGCTTCATATTTTGTGACTGACTAACTCTTTGACAATTCAAAACTGCCTGTAAATGATTTAATTGAAATAAATTCTTTGAGTTTAAGTTTGCACTATCGAAGCCACCATTCACCAAGGAATACCTAAAACCACATTAAAACATCGATTATAAATCGACTAAAACAATTTAAATCACCAAGCACAAGCTATCAAGGTCAATTACATCACGTAGTTTTTCGAACACTGGTCAGGGTCAACTTAGAACATCTACATGATAAATTAGATTATTTTAACAAACTAAACATGTACTTAGTCGATAAATCGTCTCGATGCACAATCGTTTCCGAATTAGAGGCTGAATAACAAGTGTGTTCTTGCCTCGGAAAAAAATAGCGAATGGTGCATTGTTTACGCGTTGTCAATGTTATTTAAATAAAGCATTGAATCTTGTTTAATTGTTTTACTGTTTTTATACTGTAATTTAAATTGTATTACATAACCAAATTGTAAACATTCCGTAGAAATGTAACGGAAGCACAAATATATCAATTAATTAAGTATTTCTGACATTATCTAATTGATTGGTAATTCCTAAGGCAATTAAAAATGACATACAATTAATTTAATTTGTAATAAAAAATGAATAACTAAATATTTAATGCCTAATGACATGTAGTCACTAGATATTTTAACAACTAAACATGTACTTAGTCGATAAATCGTCTCGATGCACAATCGTTTCCGAATTAGAGGCTGAATAACAAGTGTGTCCTTGCCTCGGAAAAAAATAGCGAATGGTGCATTGTATGCGTTGTCAATGTTGTTTATATACAGCATTGAATCTTGTTTTACGGTTTATGTTTATATACTGTAATTTAAATTGTATTAATAGCCAAATTGTAAACATTCCGTAGGAATGTAACGGAAGCACAAATATATCAATTAATTAAGTATTTCTGACATTATCTAATTTATTGGTATTTCCTATGGCAATTAAAAATGACATAAACAATTAATTTATAATTTGTAATAAAAAATTAATAACTAAATACTTAATGCTTAATGACATGTAGTCACTATGGGTGAAATGTATATGTATGTACATACAATGCCTGAAATAAAATGATTAAATTTTATAAACAAAACTAACCGGTTTCTTTCAAGATTCTATATAATTTATTGACATCAATGAAATTGATACAAGAGCAAATAAATATCATAAATTAGTAAATTCAAAGTAGATTTGAAAAACGTGGCGTAGTATAACTTTTCTTTTCGCGTAGTGTAGCGTAATTTAGTCTACCCCCATGGAAAAAAGGCGTGAGTTTATGTAAATAATAATGAATCTGTAAATAAAAATTAAGAACTTGTAAAAAAATATACCTATATTAATTTTTATTTCTCTTTTTAGAACCACATTACCATATACTGTTTTGAATCTCTGCCCCAACCCAAGCTCACAGTGAAATCTTAATAGGTAGGCATCTATTATTATTCATAGCTTTCACGAGAGTTTTGAAGGCAAGCAAATAGATAATAATATGTAAGGTTGAACATTGACAAATGAGTTTAACTATCGTGATATGAAGGTAGGTGTCGAGATCAGCTGATACGTTAGAGAAAAGCCAGGAGAGAAATGAAATAGATAAGATCTTGCGACTACAATACCTTTTATGTAAATTAAGGGCGTAATGAAATTATAGAGGTATGATGAGGTTAGGTTCACTCATCCTCCATAGGTGTTTGCTACTGGCCGACAATTCATTGATGTGGGGATGTTGTATACCTATATGCTAGTTGCGCGGTAAACTCTGCTTGCGCGATGCAGGCTTTTGCGTGACGTCAATGTGATGCATAGTTCACATGTGACAATGTAGATGCCGCCACAAAATAACTATCTACCTTTATAGTTACTTAGGTAGGTATGTAGTAAGTATGTTAAATTCGTCGGTGCTCCATGGACCAATTGAAAATTTCGCTTTTAAAATCGGAGCATGGATGCTGAAATGACATATTATAATGCATTCTTAATATACAGGGTTATTGGTAAATGCAATTACAGTTAAATTGGTCCTGTTTGTAGCATGGAAGTCTTTTCAGCTTTATATTTCGAAATTCATAATCAGATTTCAAAAGAAACTTTAATTTTTATATCATTATCCGCCACTTTGAGCTTTGAGCACGAAATGAAAATAAAAGCATAATTCGAACAATTATTATTATTTCAAAATTAGAACAGTGTCTACACGCCAGCCCACAGACAATACAATACAAACAGCCAGCTACAAAATTGCCATTGCTCAATGGATTTTTCACACGCGGAGTATTCGTTCATAGTAATACATACGAACTAAAAATGATAATCAGGCTATACAAAATAAAGAAATTAACGTAAAAAAAATGGTTGCCTGTAAAGTCGGTTTTACGGGCGAAGATTTTACGTGACAACGTCTTTTTCTCGGTAGAATATTTATTGATATGAATATAATTAAATTGCACAATAGGAACAAGGAATTAAATGAAAATAAGAACGTAACGTTACCGAGCGTTACACTTTTTCATAAGTGACTCCCAGCCGCAACCTAATTTAAGACGTTGTCACGTCAAAAAAAATGGTTGCCTGTAAAGTCGGTTTTACGGGCGAAGATTTTACGTGACAACGTCTTTTTCTCGGTAGAATATTTATTGATATGAATATAATTAAATTGCACAATAGGAACAAGGAATTAAATGAAAATAAGAACGTAACGTTACCGAGCGTTACACTTTTTCATAAGTGACTCCCAGCCGCAACCTAATTTAAGACGTTGTCACGTCAAAAAATGGTTGCCTGTAAAGTCGGTTTTACGGGCGAAGATTTTACGTGACAACGTCTTTTTCTCGGTAGAATATTTATTGATATGAATATAATTAAATTGCACAATAGGAACAAGGAATTAAATGAAAATAAGAACGTAACGTTACCGAGCGTTACACTTTTTCATAAGTGACTCCCAGCCGCAACCTAATTTAAGACGTTGTCACGTCAAAAACCGGTTTGCGATTGACAATAAATCGACTAAAGTATGTAATTAGAATGTTTGCCAATGTAATCGATTTGCAAATGAATCGATCAATTGTTTTATAATCTGTTGTTATTTTCATGCGTTTTAACTTTTATGACGCAATAATTGTTATCGGTCAATGGTTTATTGAGCCTTTACGCTTTTACTAAGTAATTTCGATAATGTAATACTTAGGTAGCTTTAAAATTATGATAATTAAAAGTGTTTGGGTTGCCAGTTTTATGCAGACATTTTGTAAGATTTGATTTGATTTGTTTTTTTTTTGTTGGTCTAATGGTCTCAAGCGCTACTGCAGAGCAAGAGGTTTGAATCCGGGGTGGGCAAAGTGTCATTAGGTTTTTCTAGCTGGAATTCCTCAGTATTAGCCCGGAGTCTGGATTTGTGCCTGGTTGGGGGCAACAGGCTTGCTCCCTGTTACATGGGACTTCAAACATAACTGGCTCAATGAGGGTGCTGCACCACTACCTTACCCTTCGGAGAATAGGTATAGCCTTGATGTTATGTGTTTGTAAGATATAAAACAGGACGGTTAATCTGCCAAACTAAAACTTCAAGTGCATAAAGTCCAATCAATAAAAAAAAAACGACTTCATCGCAACGACTAAAACACTTATTTCCTAGGACCCTAGGTGTTCTGTGACCTATTTTTAGCCCTTATGTGTCAACACTATGGGATTGACAATGTCGCATAAGCTTACAAAAATCACAACACATAAAGATTAATAAAAAAACGATTAAGAATTTAAAATGTGGTAACTAATCCTTGGAGTCAAGACCACCACTACAAGATCTCTATACCATAGATAAATACATCTTCATGACTGTTATCACTTTTGAAATCTTTCTCAAAAACAACAAATGTCGCGATGTCTTTTTCAAAATTGATATAGGTACTCTGAACTAAAATTAGTTTTATAATTTACTATAATATTTACATAATTTATGCTAATATGCAATGCTGCCAGCCTTTTGGGCACTGTTCCTGTTGACAGCGATGCGGACGAATTTTTTGATGCCCTATGACGTTTTGCTTACTTTTTTTTCATATAAATGTACATATTATAATTATTTTAAATATTACTTGAATTTGAAGCGAAAACATTTGTAAAGTTTCAGTCACATCCTAATATGGTGACAATGACCTAAAATAAAATATAAGACTAAACATTTAATGCCTTGCGACAAGTATTTAAATGGCATTTTCAAATCGCGACAATACGACAATCTAGTTACATTACCTATTCAATTAAAAACAAATCTAGATTGACGGCCATTTTAAATGGTTTCATGTCATTGACTGTAGGAAATGCCATTTCATACGTATACCAATCATTAGCCGCGTGCTGTAATTATTTGTTTTATTATTATGTGTTGATGATAGAAAGTCGTTTCCTTTGAATTAATTTAATGATTTATGGCATTCTTGATGAATAAACGATGTAGATGATGTGGCTTTCGCCTATTTTGTTAAGTCCCATTAAAATAGGGGCTGCATCAAACCCTGCGGGGTAATTGCGTAACATACTATCGATAGCAATGGATTTCATTTTGACAGGTCAATAACATTAATTAAATTGCGTTATTTACGTTGTTGAGCTGACAAATTTTTCGAAAATATGTAGCAATGGATGAGCAATATGCTTCAAAATGATTCAGATTGATATTGACAATGTGTTTCGCAATATTAGGGCGCAGGGCTACTAGACCAAGGCAGTCAAATATTTTGTTATCAACTTCCCTGATATTGTTGTAACGTTGTAAGTACTTATTCTTATGAGAAGGCCTCATGGATACTGGATTCCATCAATGTTTACAGCGTACGTACCTGAAAAAATAAAAACATAACATAAGTGTTTACGCCGTTTACCTATCACCAACGTGTGGAAGGAAAAAGACACACGACTTTTGTCTCAAGAATGGCGCGGGTGGGGATACCTATATAAGGCCCGTACTCGCAGAAAAAAGCCGCCATAACTAATTTTTGTAATCCGCAAGTACCCAGCTCGCAACCCATTCAAAGACCGGTCTTTTGGATTTGCGGAGCCCGTGCACCAGATAATCTTCTGGAACAGAGCAGGTTTGGGGCGCCCCACCGAGTCTTCGCCGTTGCCAGCAGCATCACAGGTTAGTGCTTATCTTGAATTCCTTCATGTTGGTGTAATTTCTCGGCTGCGTGTCCTCTGCTCATACCCCTTTATATAATAGGATTAGTGATATCCATTAACTTCCGCAAGTTCTAGAATTGATTCTCTCCGCCTTCGCCCAATATAAAATTAAATCACCCGCTAATATTCACCCGCATCACCATTTTTGGTCACTTCGAGCCATATTTATATAAAAAACCAGTACCTTATGAAAAAAAGTCCAACATATTCATATTCAAATACATTATATGTACAATATACGTGAATTATTAAAGTAAAATAAAGTCCCATATTAAGTAATAAAAATCTACCTACATAGGTTGCGATTGTGACTGTTCGCGACTGTTGACCTTGCGAAAGGTGACAGGCATATTTTTTAAAAAATAACAACCGTTAACGGAAACTTGTTCAATAACGGAGTGTAGGTAAACCCTAAGTAACAATGAGTTACGAAGCAAAAATAAAAATACTGGCGGCTAAGAAGCAAGCCGTATTCGCAAAAATAAATGAGTTATACGAGTCGGGAAAAAAAGTGGTTCCAGTCACTACAAGCACAAGAAGTGTACAGGAATTTCTTGCTGCAACTACGAGTATAGACGAATTATACCGTAGTTTTAATACGCTATGCGATGAGCACAATGAAGTTGTTTTAAAGGTGGATCCAGAGTATAAAATCAGCTTCAGTGACTGGAGTGCATTTGAGTCACTTTATTCCCAGGTCAAGTACATAAGAAACAACTTGATTGAAACTCAACGCATAAAAAATCCCGAGGTACCTCCCAAAGAAACGTACTCGCCAAGACTGCCCGCTTTAGAGTTATTAAGTTTTTCGGGTAATCCAGAAAACTGGCCGTTGTTCTACGAGTGTTTTAAAGCTAACGTACACGATAATAAGATGTTAACAGACAGTCAAAGAGTGCAATATTTGGTAGGTAAACTTAGTGGAAATGCACTGAATATATTCGCTGGAATTATACCAAATGAGAAAAATTATGCATCAATATGGAACTCATTAGTGTCGAAGTATCAAGACAAACGATTATTAGGGTCTATGTATTTGAACAATATACTCGACATAAAAGCGTCCACCGCCGCGTCAGACCAATTAAACGATTTTATCGAACGAATGAATTCGTCGTGGTCGGCGTTAACAGGTTTAAATATTCCGGACTTGCCTGATTTTATTTTTACGCATTTGATGCTAAAGAAGCTGGATGCTCAACTAGTACAGACCTTTGAGTTTACAGCCCGCGCTAGTGAATTACCGTCAAGTGAAGAATTAATAAATTACATACGGAACCACATCAAAATAATAGAAAGAACAGCCGCGGTACATCAAATTAGTGCGACAGAGAATAAAACTAGAAGCTACGATAAGTCACGTTTTCGGAATACGCCGCGAACTACGCATAGTTTCGCGATAACGGACAACAAAACGAATTTTTCGTCTACCTGCATATTCTGTAAAGATGCCAGTCATACTCATTTGTACGAATGTTCAGAGTTCAAGAAACTTGCCGTTAGAGATCGCTTTAGGTATGTCAAGGATAAAAGGTTGTGCGTTAATTGTTTTAGTGACAAACATACAACGTTACGATGTGCGTCAAAACATACCTGCAATCGGTGTAATAAAACACATCACTCATTACTACATTTCGATAACAGTGAAGCGGCGGTAATTAGCACTAAGCCACCTGTTGATTCGCAACCGTTATGTTTGATGACGCAATCGGCCGCCTCATTGCCAGATGCGCCGGTAAATAGCCCACATGTGGTAAACTCGACCGCCTTTTACGCGGAAAATAATAACATTCTATCTTGCACACAACTGGACAGTACTATAATATTGCCAACTGCACAAGTTTATGTGCCAATAGACGGGCATCGTTTTATAATGAGATGTCTGGTTGACAGCGGGTCTCAAAACAATATTATCACGCTTGAGTGTTGCAGCCGATTGAAATTGAAAGTTAAACCGCTAGTTAATTCGTCGCTAAAATCAGTTGGCGCCATTTCGGCACCTATACGAGGCTATGTAACCGTCACTATACAATCTCGAGTCAGTGACGCGCAGTATAGTTTAACCATGCTGGTAATCGACCACATCGCCGACCCATTGCCTAGTAGGGTAATACAGGCGTCGGCTATGGATTATTTCAAAACCTTACCATTCGCGGATGATTGCTGGAATTTACCAGGCAATATCGACGCCATATTAGGAACGCAAATGTTCGCGTTCATTTTGCTAGGTGGTAAAATAATACCCCCTCCATTAATGGAATCAGCGGATGTTAGCGTTCCCGCGGGCTCGGCACCTCACGCTATAGAAACCACGCTTGGTTACATTGTAATGGGAGAATTACCTGCGGTTACCTCCAACAATGTCGCCTGGTCCTTCGGCCCTCTTGTGAGTGGATTAAATGCTACGCTATTGAAATTTTGGGAAATAGAGGAGGTGCTGCCTACAAAGATAACAAACACAGAACATCAAGCCTGTGAAGAATTTTATAAATCCACGGTATTAAGACATCCCGGGGGTAGGTATGTCGTGTCTTTGCCTTTCAAGGTCGAACCTACCTCATTAGGTAACTCATTCATACACGCTCAACGCCGGTTAACTGCTTTAGAGCGCAAATTTAATTCGCTCCCCGCTTTACGTCACGCCTATAATGACGTCATTAATGACTATCTAAATAAAGGCTATTTATTGAAAATACCTTATTTCTCTTCCGCTGTAATTAAAGGGTATTGCTCACCCCACCCCGCTGTCGTTCGGTCCAAGATACCAACGACAAACACCCTCGTGGTGTTGGACGTAAGTGCCAAGACGGAACCCGTCAACCCGCTTTTTGTTAATTTATTGCATGCAGAACCCAAATTGCAGGCAGACCTTTTCTCGCCTTCGCTTAACTTTAGGTGTTTTAGCGTTGCAATAACCGCTCAAGTTCGCAATGACCGCTACTTCTTAAATTTATTATACCGCTTTAGCGACTCAGTGCGAGCTCGCCTATTTAGATTGTTTGTCCCGCCGCGCGCCGCGCGTCTCGTTCGCTCGGGAATGACTAATGTATGTTGTTCTCACGGTAGAAACGAATTGCTTTCGTTATCTACATTACAAGTACCGCGCCATTTGGGTGTCGCGGCCGGCTTCGTAGCAAACCTAACCGCGTTTGGTGATGCTAATATGAAGGCTTACGGTTGCGTCATCTACGTGCATGTGGTGAACCCTAACGGGGTTATATTCGCTCAGCTAGTATGCGCTAAGTCTAAAATGGCTCCGTTAAAGACAGTATCGTTGGCAAGACTAGAACTATGCGCCGCATTACTTCTAGCTAAACTTGTCCAGCAGGTACGTATTATTTTCCATACCCGCTATCCAATACAGGATATATTTGCCTTTAGCGATTCAACGATTGCTTTACCATGGATTCATTCATCTCATCACCAATGGCAAACCTTTGTTGCCAATCGAGTGACTGAGATCCAGGAAAACTTATCTCCTGAACGCTTTTTCCACATAAATGGGACGGATAATCCTAGCGGTTGTCTGTCAAGAGGCTTATTGCCATCGCAAATAATTAGTCACCCCCTGTGGTGGAACGGTCCGCCCTGGGTCTGTCGCCCCATAACCGAATGGCAAACTGTGCCATTTGAGCCGTCCCGAGTTGAAGGTCCTATACTTGAGACAAAGGGTCCGGTCACACTGACCGTCGTTTCCAATATGGAAGCGTCGGCACTTGTCGAACTAGCCATGCGGGTTTCTTCGTGGAAGAAACTATTGCGAATGATGGTGCACGGTTTGCGATTCATTCGCAAGTTACCTACCTCCGAAGTAAGTCAAGCGACAGATCTAGAAGCCGCTGAAACGGCAATCCTTCACAAATTGCAAGAGGAATGCTTTGGAAATAAACTTAAAAACATAAAATGTATAAAAACACATCTATACCGTTGCATCGGCCAACAGCTGCTATGCTACGAGGAGCTGCTGACCGTTTTAACTCAGATTGAGTGTGTGCTAAACTCACGTCCACTGTGTTTACTAGCTGACGAGCCACACTCGATTCTGACGCCCGCACACTTCTTAAATTTAACACCACTACAGTCCTTACCTGCCTGCGAGGTTGACGCATCCGTAAGCCTCCATAACAGGAAGAAATTGTTAGATAGCTTAGCGCAAAGTTACTGGACACGATGGCATGTGGATTACCTACACACCCTTCAATTACGTCAAAAATGGAATTCGCCTGACACACCCATACAAGCGGGCACACTTGTCCTAGTACACCAGGATGACTCACCACCGCTTCGTCGGCCCACTGGCGTTATTGAACAAGTATACCCTGGTAAAGACGGGGTTGTAAGGGTGGCTCTAGTACGTACCGCGCTGGGAGTTTTTAAACGTCCCGTCGTAAAACTATGCCCGCTGCCCTCGCAATAATTCCACCGGTCATTGACCTAGTCACGGTCGCACCTGTAGTATTTAAGTATTTATTATTATTATATTATATCATTCCCACTAATTACCTTCAGTTAACATAACTAGGATTCTCCTTCCAGCTAGTTGGACCTCCTCTCACTTGGCATCGCTCTTAATTCCTTTATGTTTTTCTTTCGAAACCCCTACGGAGTTTCAAAGGGGGGAGGATGTTTACGCCGTTTACCTATCACCAACGTGTGGAAGGAAAAAGACACACGACTTTTGTCTCAAGAATGGCGCGGGTGGGGATACCTATATAAGGCCCGTACTCGCAGAAAAAAGCCGCCATAACTAATTTTTGTAATCCGCAAGTACCCAGCTCGCAACCCATTCAAAGACCGGTCTTTTGGATTTGCGGAGCCCGTGCACCAGATAATCTTCTGGAACAGAGCAGGTTTGGGGCGCCCCACCGAGTCTTCGCCGTTGCCAGCAGCATCACAGGTTAGTGCTTATCTTGAATTCCTTCATGTTGGTGTAATTTCTCGGCTGCGTGTCCTCTGCTCATACCCCTTTATATAATAGGATTAGTGATATCCATTAACTTCCGCAAGTTCTAGAATTGATTCTCTCCGCCTTCGCCCAATATAAAATTAAATCACCCGCTAATATTCACCCGCATCACCAATAAGTTTTTGAACAATAAGAAAATCATCCCTTTGTAGGGTTCCATACCCAAAGGGTAAAAACGGGACCCTATTATGGTGAGTATG
The DNA here is from genome assembly GCA_951800025.1 of Oligia strigilis. Lineage (NCBI taxonomy): Eukaryota > Metazoa > Arthropoda > Insecta > Lepidoptera > Noctuidae > Oligia > Oligia strigilis. Next base: position 2,223,852 of record OX637551.1, read on the forward strand.
TATGGGACCCTTAAACAAATATTTAAGGGGGGCTCCCATACAACAAACGTGTTTTTTTCGGCGTTTTTGACTTGTGGTACGGAGCCCTTTGTGTGCGAGTCCGACTCGCAATTGGCCAGTTTTTTTATTCACACGTGTAATTTCCAAACATTTTTTATTCATATTAGGACCACAAATAAAACATATATATTTATAAAACCAATTTGCATCTTCAACGCTTCACTATCAAATCAATAGAAATAATATAAGTCATACATCCATAACCGCCAATCAAATCCTTCGATTTTGAAAATGGAAAGCCCATTCGGGCGCGGTCGACTCATCTCGGGCCGCGCCCTATTACATCACTTACTTAGTAATTTCGCTTTCTACTACGTAATTTCGTTAACATGAGTTGTCCAATACAGGTGTTTGGTCTTAAAAAAAAAACTTGATTTTATCATGATTAAATTCAAGGCAAATTATATGAATTGCGTAATGACCCTAATTTACAAATGAAAACTTGTTTTGCGTCAACCCTGTTAAATTAAAAATAATCGACTAATTGACAGGTGACAGTCGACTAAGTTATTCAACAATGTGTCAAATTACAGATTTATCTCGCAATAATTCTCGTAATTGGCCTTCAGAAGGCCAATTCTCATAACAAAAAAACGTTCAAATTCATCTTCAAACCCTTTTATATCCTAAATACATTTGCCATAGAAACATAATTTTACGCTACTCATAGTGAAATTCCTTTTGAAACGGCATTTCCAGGTAATCCCAAAAAGGGCAAACCAGAAAAGCACAGACAACTCCCGGCATACAGTTGAAAAAAAAAATAAATACCATAGATGAATACCATAAATAACTTTAACACGCGAACCTTTTTGGTACTTCCACATTTTAATTTCAAAGCGTTGAAATTAACCCATAAAAAGCCACACTACCTTTAATAATTAGGCAACTAAATAAGGATAAGTAGCAAAACATTGCAACAGCTTTTCTTATAGGCTGAATGGTGCTAATGTGGCCCTTAAAAAGTAGATAATAAAGACTGTAAAGACTGCTATGTCTGAATAGTGATGCGACGCTTACACATAATAATAAGAACTGTGTGCAATGCTGTCTTCGTGTTTAGGGACATCACTATGCGGGTCGAATTGCGAAATGTCTGGTGTAAGTGACACGACAATAATAGTAGATTATGCACCGAGGGGCTAAAGTTGTGTCTTCTGTCACGGGCGTCATATTGAATCTCGAGCGTATAGAGGTATGAGGAACAGGGTGTAAAGTCCACTCATACTCTATAGAAAAGGGAGGATCCTCCGACCAGACGGGTGTTATGTCTGGCGGGCAACTGCCCAATGATTTATGTCGGGGCCGTTGTATCTATGCTAATTGCGCGGTAAACTCTGCTTGCGCGATGTAGGATTTGCGTGACGTAGTATGACGCGTTGTTCGCATGTGGCGTTGTAGATACCGCTACATCACTCCCCCCCGGAGACCGGAGGTCGATAGTGAGCTGAGTCTTGTATCTTGCGATGCTTGCCAGTCCAGCTGAGGTTCCAGTGAGTCGGAACCGGTTGCCGCATAGTTCACGGTGAGTCGGAACTGTCTGCGAAGATGTCCCCAGTGAGTCGGGGTGGCGCTGCGTTATGCTCCAGTGCGTCGGATGTGGTACAGCGCCGGGTTGAGGCTGACTGCTGGCGTCGACCAGGAGAGCGTTTTTCAAGGGCTCTGCTTGCGGGCCGGCCGAAAGTGCAGTGTGCTGTGCCGAGGTTGCTGATGAGGCTGAGGGTGATGACCAGGAATGCGCGGTCGCTGCATGCTGGTGGTCAGGATACCCGTTGAAGCCGTGGAAGCTGGCTGGCTGGGTGACTCGCCGCTAAAGCTTGCGGGAGTGATGATGACGTCACGCTGAAGTAGGTGCACGAAGGCTGCGCTGACGTTCATGTTCGGGGTCACCAGTATAGAGGTATGAGGAACAGGGTGTAAAGTTCACTCATACTCTATAGAAAAGGGAGGATCCTCCGACCAGACGGGTGTTATGTCTGGCGGGCAACTGCCCAATGATTTATGTCGGGGCCGTTGTATCTATGCTAATTGCGCGGTAAACTCTGCTTGCGCGATGTAGGATTTGCGTGACGTAGTATGACGCGTTGTTCGCATGTGGCGTTGTAGATACCGCTACAAGCGCAATGAAGGATTCGGGATTTAACTCACGAGCGAAGCGAGGGAGTTAATACAAGAATCCTGAATGCAGCGAGGGATTCAAGCTAGCCCAAGGCAAAGACACCTTTAGCCCAGAGGAGGATACTCTACTTTTTACACCTACTGTGAGAAAATAATAGCCATAGTACGAAAAACAAAATGGAACTGGTGGTGGTGGAACTTGACGCCTTTCGTACTTTTCCATTTTTGGAAATTGTCGTAGGCTTTTATATAAGTTTCCTTTGACTTTTCCGGCAGTAAATTATTGGAAATATTATTAGCTTCGGTTGTAATGAATTCAGGAGTACAATCACTTTCATGACTCGACATTTAATAATACTTTGTTGATAAATTTAAAGTTTAAATGCCAAAAGTTCGCGCCTTTATTGCGTCTACCATTAAGTAGCCAAGCAAGACACGATCAATTCGATTTTCAAAAAAAATAGTATCTTCTACGGTTTTGTCGTGTGTGTCTATTGCTATCACTCTCATGGAAGTGGCGTTTGTGTAAACTAAGCTTTATACAGGGCTGGTAGAATGGTTTAAAACCATTCTACCAGCCTTCATAATTCAAAATGCATACAGCCAATCATCCAAAATTTGGATGATTGGCTGTATGCATTTTGAATTTAGAAGGTCATTGGAGACGCTCGTGAAAATAGAGTATTTTTGATAAAATGTGTGTGTCTGTGTGTGTGTGAGTTTTAATGTTATTCCATTCCTTTTAAAAAATGGTTCGTACTTATCTAATTATTCTTACAATATTATGTCTTCGAAAACATGGCAACGATATGAAGAAGCAGTCGTTATGATTTTGTAGGAAATCGAGAATATCATCCACGCGTAGTAAGGGTATCGAGAATAGCTTTCCTCTTTCTGGCACCAAAGGGTGTTTGTTAGTACTATACTGCCAATTTAGCTGAGCATGTGAGATTCCAAATTCAAATCACATTATTGACCAGCGGGTTATAATGAAATCCAGTACAACATTATTGACCGGCTGTGCCCCCGGCCACTAATGACTCATTTTAGGTTAAGGTTGCTTGACATATAATTTGACATTTTCGAGCAGGTAGTGTGAAAAGTTTTTTATAGAAGTCCTGATTTATACACGTTTGACTACATAATAACAGTCTAATTAATGTAGTAAGAATCAGTGAAAATCGCAGCAAAAACGAAACACGTACCTAAATCTTTGCAACCTACGCAAATGAGAAAAAAAAACCTGTTTTTCTTTTAAACACTTTCAAGGAAATGGTGTTAACATAATTCCTTATGCGTCCCAAAAAGGTCTGATGCCTGTCTATGGTTTGATTACGACGAAGTCTTCATTCCTTAATCTTATTACATTAGATACTGGATTTACTCAACGATTGGATTTCTGTAACATGTTATGTAGAAGGTATTCCTTTTTTCGTACAAGGAAGTCGGCTTAATCCACCTTAGTCCACCGAACTTCATTTACCCTAATTTTGTTTCGGTGCCGGCAGCGGCCACTTAGCTTTAATTTAACTTCACAGAATGGATAATAATACTGTGCTTAGGTGCCGTGCCGTTCAATCAAGTGCGATTGAAATCAGTGCTGTGTGGAATGCCTCTTTATTTTCGACATACATTCGATTACGGAAGACAATGCCAAGAAATTATAGATTTCTCTAGTGCATTGTGTTAACTTGACGCAACTACTAAGGAATACTTAACTTATTTATTTGTTTTTCTAACGAAATGCAATGCTGCTACTGCAACTGCAACTGTCATATTGAGAACAAAAAAAAAACAAAACCAAAATGAAATCGAACAACTTAAGTTGTCAATTTGTTTTGACATTACTTAGCGGATATTATAAACTCGCTTCAGTTTATAACTTGTCGTACAAAACGCTTACTACCAAGTTTCAAAGAAGTGAATCATTTGTATTCTCACTGCCGCACAGTGCAGGGTTACCTCGATACTTCGATGTTATTGGCTAATTAAATGGTGCGAATACCTAGCTTTCGTAATTAGCCTCCAGTCACCAGCGCCAAGTGTAGAAAATGGAAAGGTGCAGTTGTTAATTTATGCCTAACTAGCTGCGCCCCGCGGTTTCACACGCATAAGTTTAATAAAAAGTAGCCTATAATCCAGGGTGTCAGCTACCTCCATACAAAATTTGACCAAAATTGGTGCAGCCGTTTGAGCGTGAAGAAGTAACAAACATATGAACACACACACACACTCACAAACTTTCGCCTTTCCCCGCGTTCCGAGATGGGAAATAATCGATGTGAGCGTGCTTAAACCCGTACCGAATTAGCGTGAGCGCGATAACGACGTTCCGTGTATCGTCATAGATGACGTCATGACATGCGCCATCTTGCGATAACGCCGACCATGCCCTAGAATAATATCACCGTGAGCGCTGTCAAAAATGACAGTGTGTGTGTGAGGATGTGTCAGTGTGTGTTTTGTTTTGATTTGCATCTTATCATAAAATTAAACTAACGTGGCATTTTCGAAATTGTGCTTCTGGCTGATAGTCGCCACCTAACCAAAGAAGAAGAAATGTGGTGTTTATACAAAGAAATACTGTAATAATATCGTTTTTACATTGAGTAAGCACTGTGAGCGCGCTCACGGGCGTTCCGAATTGTTGACAGCTCTCAGCTGTCATAATCGTGATATCTAAATCGGAACGCATGTGAGCGCTGTGAGCGATTATAGCTAATTCGGAAAGCGCCCTTTATAATATTAGCGTGATAGTGAGTGATATCGGAAGGCCAATTCCCGTAATAAAACACGTTCAAAATCTAGTCGCAATCTCATTCATTCATATTCGGACGTTCATATTCGTGGTGAGGCACGTGCTTCCACATGCCTCACCCCGAATATCGACGTCCACACATTGCGAATCATGCGATGAGCGCTGCGCATGCCTCGCAATGTCTGTATCCGCCTTAAGGGTTATGAAAAAAAAAACAACCACCTAACGAAATTTGGTACATAATTTAAAACAATAATTTCACGCAATTATGACGCCTATTTATGAATATTATAAAAGTGATAATAGCTTACAAAATAAAGTGACATAACAAGCTGCTCTGTCAATGGCGACCTCGATGTTTGATTGGCCATTGGATTTATAACTTGTAGAATGCAGTTTTAGTAACAGATAGTAATTTTTTATTTATTCGATATTTAGCAATAATACTTATAATCTTTTTATCGATTATCAATAAGTACTTAGGCATTTCTTAATTTACTGATCGCGCTCTCGAGTAAAGTTTCAATTTTCCGGGTTTTAAAACTCGGAATGGAACCCGAAAATAGTAACCATAAGGTCTTACGGTGTCTAATTTAATTTCGAGTCTCGAGATACGTCTCTGCTAAACATCGTATGTGAAGGTAGATAGTTAAGGTACGAACGAACCGTAGCAAACAGACTGACTGACAGCAAGCAACGCTACCTAAATTACCCTAGGGCACATGGCCAACCGGTCGATCGCGATCGACTGGTCGATCACGACTATTAGTCCAGTCGATCGTGGCAAGGCAAAAAATATTTCCAACTACAAACCTGATTTTGCTAATCTAGCGAAAAATGCTCAAACGCAATGCTCACATTAATATAAATAAGTAGGTTACTAAGAATAATTTACAGTTTTCTATTTTCCCTCTTATTAAAATAAAAAATACTATATAATTGTGTACCTACTGAACTATGCTGTTTTATATAAGATTTCAAGAAGTATGTAATTGGTAGATCGCACAGGGTGTCGTCAGTGAACAGTAGATCTTGGGTCTAACCAAGTTGGCCACCCCTGCCCTTTTTTTTTTTTTGGGTGTGAAATCATCAAATGACCCCTTCCGCTCTGGGCGGAGCGGAAGGGAGTGTCAGACTCTTACTGACTAAAACCCACCCGTGTTCCTTCACTTGCCTGTGCCAGGAGCCACGGTATCTCTTTCGAACAACCCGCGACCCTGGCGGGCATCGGCCCTAGCGGACCCCGTCAGTTGGTGCTGACATCTCCTTAAAGCGTGCGTGAAACACAACGCGCCGTCGACCCGGGCCTGGTCCTTACCGGACGGCGAGCTGCCCAATGCTCGCCGCCTGCAAGCCCGAGCCTACGGTGGCCGGGAATCGGCTACCGACTCCCGACGCCCGGGGCGTCTCCTGCGGCGGCTGGGGGCGTGAGGGCGCAAGGATTGCCTCTCCCTCACACGCTCCACCTCCTCCTTCGCGAGCATCACTGCTTTGCAGAAGGAGGCGATACCCTCCCATGCACTCTCGCTCCGTACCATGGCCCGGACTAGGGCCGGACGCGAGAGATCGCCGCCGCCGATCGCCGCCGTGAGGACACGGCGGTGCTCTGCCCAAGCTGGGCAGATCTCCACCGTCTGCTCCACCGTGTCCTCCGGGCGATCCACACAATGGTGACACCCGGGCGTTTCCTCCCGCCTTATTCGGAACAGGAACCTCCCGAAGCAGCCGTGTCCGGTGAGGACCTGCGTTAGGCGGAAGGTGAGGACGCCGTGGCGTCTCTCTAGCCACTTCTCAAAGAGGGGACTTATCGCCGTAATTGTGGCGTGCCCAGGCCACCCCTGCCCTAGGGTGATAACACTTTCGTTTTTCCTAATTATGTTAATATAGTGTTTAGGTATGTCGGTTACCCCGGTACAAAATCACTGCAAGTAGAATCTTGGTACAGACGCCAGCACCTCAAGCTACTACAATCTGTGATTGGGAAAATTTGACAGTTTCGGGTAGCTTGATGTGCTGGCGTCTGTACCTACTGGTAAATCAATAGCATACATAAGAACACGTAATTCAAACATAACGCTAACTATTTAATCTGTGGTGGCTCAGTGGTAACGTCCCTGACTTACGAGTTATATGGTCATGGGTTCGAACCCAACCAAGAACTTTACTTTGTGTAAATAATATCATCACCGCTGCTCTCAAAACGGTAGAATAGAATAGAATAGAATAGAAAGATGTTTATTTCCCTGGTTCATATGTTACATTATGTCCACAGGTCGGTGGTGTATTCGGCCTGTGGGTGTGTCAGCTACTTACAGTCTACCTATGTTTGTCTGAAAGAGATCTATATAAGTGTCGTGTAGTGTGTGCTGTGAGCTTGTTAGTATGTACAGAATAAGTTTATATAAATTTATAATGTTGTTCTATGTTGCCCTATCCTATTTACAGTTTATGGGGACGTGGAGCGGTCGTTCGCTTGCTGAGCAGCCGACTCCTGTCTTTTTTTGGTACATAGTCGATTTCTCCTAGTCTAGTATTAGTTAAGAGGGGGTTGTGCTGTCCGTATCCGAGGTAGGCGTCACCAGGGGTCTCTAGATCCTCGATGTGCATTTCGCGGAGTCGGCGCAGCATGTCCTCGTTTAAGTCTTGTGCACGAAGGTGCCATGGATCCCAATCGAGCATATCCCAGAGTAGTGAGGTTTCTAGGCGTCTTGGGAATTGTCCGCTAGTTTTGAGAGCCATTCGGTATTGGCGTTCAATTTTAAGTAGGTTGCTCTTACTGTAACGTGAGAGTAGTTGTACCACGCCATAATCCAATATAGGAAGTAGGCAGGCCTGAATAACAGCAAGTTTCACAATCATATCCGTCTTGGCGTGCCAGCCTATGATAGGGGCTAGCGCGCCGCGTGCTCGTCGCGTCTTCTGCACGACGTAATCCGTCTGTTTGCCCATAGTCATGGTCTTGTCCAAGTGTACGCCCAGATATTTTATGCTATTTTTATATTCGATTATCTCGTCTTTGATGCGAATGGTTCTGCGGTAGTTTCTCTTGTGAGTGAACATAGCACACTCCGTTTTGTCTACGTTGCATTTTAGCCCCCAGCGACCATAGTAGTCGATGACGGTGTCGGCGGCCCAACCCGCGCGGTGTGTCGCGCTGTTCGGGTCGGGAGACCTGTTAAGGATGCACAGGTCATCGGCGTATTGGGAGAGCTTGAGTCCGCGGATACGGTCCCGTTGGTCCCAGACGTCGTGTACGTATAGATTGAAGATAATCGGACCCAGGATAGAGCCCTGGGGGACCCCGTGTGGCACCGGTTTCTCGTCGCCGCTGGTGGTTCTGAAGCGTCCGTAGGTTTTGCGACCGCTCAGGTAATTCTCTATTACTTTGATGATGTTGTTCGGGACGTCAGCTGTTTGAAGTTTCTTCGTCAGACCTTCATGGTTTATTGAATCGAAGGCCTTCGAAAGATCCGTCAGGACCATGGCCACACTTTCCCTCGCTTCCAGCGCGTCTGTGATGAACTTGCCGGTGCGAAGGATCTGTGTTCCTGTTCCTCTGTGCTTGGTAAAGCCATGTTGGAACGGCGGTTGGAGTCTGTCAGCCGTCTGCCGCAAGCGTGACAAGAGCAGGCGTTCATGTAGTTTACCCATGATGTTTAGGAGACTGATGGGTCGGTACGATTTAGCGTCCCGGTGATTCTTACCTGCTTTATGTAGGAAGATGCACTCCCCGATTTTCCATCTGTTAGGATAATAACCTGTCAGTAACAGGTAGTCAGCTCAAAACGGTAAAGGAAAGCATCGCCAGGAAACCGGCATGTCCTAGAACCAAAAACTCGAAGACATGTGACATCTCCCAACACGCACTGGGCTGGCGTGTTAGACTACAACCCACTGCCTCTCACAGAGAGGAGGCATGTGTCCCAGCAGCAGTGCCGGATTAGCCCACAAGCAAATTAAGCAATTGCTTAGGGCATCACGTCTCGAGGGGCACCATAAGGAAGAAACAGCACTGAAACAGTATTTGCTAGCACATGAAAGGCAAGGCTGCTTATCAGCAAGATATTACAAGACCCAAAAGTCACTCTAGCTAGAGATGTGCGCCAATCTTTACAAATCGCTCGTCGATGTTTTGAAAAAATACGAGGTGACTAGTCGATAGGAGGGCCTACAGGCGTGGATTGCTTAGGGCATCAAGTAGTCTTAATCAGGCACTGCCCCGCAGTGGGAACATTATAGGTTGATTAGGTATGCTACGTGCATCTCACGCAACTTGCTTCGCTTCCGCTTGATACATTTAGGTGACATATTTGTAATGTAACAGCTATTATTTCTATCAACAATTTCTGTTGCATATTTATTTAACACAACACTTCTATCATTACAGGATATATCCCAAAGCGATAGGGTGGTACTTTGCTTATACTTATCTTACAAATTGTAACACAAATGGTATGCAGTTATTCTTGCGAATTCATTCAATGAACATGAAAAAATGTCAACCCTTTCAGCGACTTCATTGAGTGTACGTAATGCGCGAGTAACTGGCGCTTTTAAAAGCAAGTTCGTCCTGCCGCGCGGCACAGCCAGCAGCTGCGGCCGTCTTCGCCTCAATACGTAGTTGTCGGGCACACTCAGATTCACCTCCTTTAACACGCCCTGATTTATAATTTTACCATTTATTAATTTAAAAATATAAATGGCGAGAACCATATCCCTTCTTAATTCTAAGTTGTTGTACCCAACCATGCCTAACACAAACAATATATTTCCGCGTATCTAAATTGTACCTTTGATTTCGATTGTTCAATTGTTTGATTCGCTTTCTCATCCCATTATGAGTCTATAACAAACATGTGGATCAAAACTGTAAGCAATAACAAAACAATATTGTCCTTTGATCAATGCAGTATATACAAACTATTTACGTACAGACGCAAGCACATCAGGCAACCCGGAACTGTCAAATTTTCCCAATCAACTCTGAACTTTATGCTGTAGCGATAAAGTTGAAAATCTATTAAAGAAAATTGACAGATTGTAGTAGCTTGATGTGCTGGGGTGACATAAACTCTCGCATTCCCTTGGCAGAAACTACAAAACCCCACCTGCTACGACCCCTCCTTTTGCTTTGTTTACGATTATAAATGCGAAAGTGTGTCTGTCTGTCTGTGTGTTTGTCTGTCTGTTACCTCTTCACGCTTAAACCGCCGAACCGATTTAGATGAAATTTGGTGTAGAGATAGTTTGAGTCCTGGGAAAGGACATAGGATAGTTTTTATCCCGATATTTCCACGGGATCGAAACTTATGCGACTGAAACCGCGGGGCGCTGCTAGTCTGGTAATAAAACTCGAAATTAAAATCGAAGGTTTTGGAGAAGATTGTGCATACCTAATAAAGCTGCCTAAAGATTTGCTCAATTTCTGACGATCATTATTGTAGCTGGATACCCTGTTCTCACGATCAGTTTCTTAGAGAATTCCTTACAAAAATAGGATTTCCATCGACATTTACTCGATTTTGTTAAATCACACGTATCGATCGTCAAAAATCGAGCAAATGTACTTATCATGTAATGGTCTCACCTTATGGGTGCAGACGTAATAAGCTCACTCGACGAACTTCGTGCCGCCATCGAAATCAGTCAACTCGTTCTCAAGATATCATCAAAAAAGCCGTTCCATACAAAATGTATCAGAAAATGAATGTATCAAAAAATTTATTGAATTTTTCCAGTGTTTTAATAGTTATTCTCTTTTATTTATGTTATTCGGGGCGGAAACGAATCCAACAAGTCAAAATTCATAAAAATCGGACCAGCCGTTCTTGAGTTATAAATGGTGTAACTAACCCGACGTTCTTTTGTTTATCTATAATGGAACCCCATCTGACTCTTATCCCTTTACGAAATGCCTTACTCCACAAAACTTAAAAACCTTTAATAAAAGCAAACCTAAACAATTTCCCATGCTATTGATGCGTAACGTCTGTGGGCGCAAGCGCAAGCGCAGCTCGTGTCAATCAGTTTAACGGTAGATTTCAATCATTTTAGCATAACCGTGGTAATTGTTGGCGCAAGAAGACCCTTTGGTCATGTGTTGCCTCATTTTTGAAGCTACAGGTGAATAATTAGACAGTGGGTTGGGTAACACAATAGTTTAGTTCGCCAGAAAAAGTTGCGGAATGGGAACGTAATATTGCAAGAGTGAACACAAGGACTACTATTATTAAGGGCTACCTATTATTGTTAGTCCTCTTGGCTGAGACAGACTGAATGCGGAAGGCGGAGGACAGGGTGTTGTGGCGCAGTCTGAGAGAGGCCTATGTCCAGCAGTGGACTGCGATAGGCTGAGTTGATTGATTGATGACAAAAGACAATTTGGAAACTTTTGCGTTATCAAAGTCAAAGTATCGTCTTCCTTTTGCCCTTATCCGAATTTTCTCTAATTCTGTCTATACTACATTAAAAGTAATGGTGGTAAAAATATTTCCTTAGAGTACCTAGTAAAAAATAAGTAAAATAAAAAAATATTTCGTTACTAACTCAATACTGGTATTCAGCTGCATCCGGTTAGACTGGAAGCCGAGCCCAACATAGTTGGGAAAAGACTAGGCAGATGATGTAACGAAAAATGTCGTTAATGTAGTTTACGAACCTGCGAGGAACACAGGCGTGAAGTCCCTTGGGCCACAAAAAGTCAACACATAATCTCAATCCATTGAAAACTGATGAATGAGAAGCTATTACTATCAATATCGAGTTACCATGTGAAACTTTATCACACTTGCATGTTTGCACTTTAATATTTATGGGCGATACTAAAAGTAATAGAAGTCGGTACTGCAACGACTTCCCGTACGAGTAAGGGTTAGCACACATGACCGACTTTTCATCATATCTAACTGTCAATGACTAAACGTATTGGTATCAATATCATTTAATCACGCATTCAATTTGACAGTACCTAACAGTTACAACAAAGCCACAGTCTAAACAAATCAGTTGATCAATGGTTGCCTATTTAGTTTAACAAAATTCAAAAGATGACAAGACATTGTCATGTTTTGAAACTGTCATGTCATCAAGACAGTTTCAAAACTATATCTATTGTATTTCTGAACGCAAAAAGTTGTAATAATAAGAAGCGTTGAGTAAAACAATTTGTTTACAACAAATTCTAATGAATTTCTTTCCTTCTCAGTGCGCGGGCGCAACTTCTTCACAGATCATTGACTGCGAAATCCATCAATGAGTTAGGTATTGTTGGAAATCTTTGAGGAAATGCTGCACGACTAACTACTAAATCAACTGATTTGCACGTACTTCGTAAGACATAAAAATATTTGTGTGACGAAATCTGGAGTACAGTTTAAACTCCATGTTTGATAACAAGGTCCGACCCCTCCGTGCTTCGGAAAGCACGTTCAGTTACGTCAGTCTTTGACAGTTGTTACAGCCTAGCTAGGTCCAAAAAATCTGACAGCCAGTCTTACGTAACTAGGTTGTGGGGTCAGATAGGCAGTCGCTCCATGTAAAGTACTGGTATCCAGCTGCATCGACGATATGATGCAGCTGGATACCAGTCCAACCTACACCATCAGCATATCATCACTATGTAGGTACGATTTTGTTGAAACTCAGATGTGTCTTCTCGACATCCGTGTGTCACTAACAGGATGCAACAGAATATCAGCGTCAGGTATTGTACCTGGCATATTCTGAGCTGGACTCCCATTTGGTGCAACCACTGAATAAACTTTTTATCTATATCATTATCATCAGCCTACAGCTGTCCACTTCTGGACATAGCCCTTTCAATTGCTCGCCATTCAGTTCCATTCTCGGCAACTCTCATCCAGCTACCCTGCGAAGATCGTCGCTCTACTTAGCCTGAGGGCGTTCTACCATACTCGTGTCGTTCGTTTGTTTAATCGTAGTTTCATTTATTTCCTTTCTCATTGACAACCCTGCAATGACTCACTGCTTGTTAGTACCTAAAACAAGCCATCGAAACTAACTGACCCTTTTGAACACAGCCTTTGTCTCGAGTTCTTTAGGTAATCTTTTCAAATAGCGACCTATTCATTAAGTTAAGAAACAGATAACACAAGTGATTGATGTCGTAATTAACAGTATGATAAGTATTACTAGCTTCTGCCCGCGACTTCGTACGCGGATCCTGTTGCTTATGCCAGCGACAACGGGGTCAAAATCGAAGATCTGAAACGTCTGATGTCGAATTCTAAGAGCCCGGGGACGGGAAAACAGCGTGATGCGCGAGACGATTCGAGACGTTTCAGATCTTTCATTTTTGTAAGACAACACGAAATGCCCATCAGACTAAACAACTTTTGCTAAGACGTCATTCCTATATGTTATAGTGTCGCTGGGCTTTGGAGTTCCACAACAGGTGTTCCAGATCTTCAAATTTATTCTCACAGCAGAAAATGCTCTTTACGTAGAATATTTATTGCTATGGCACCATTTTTATATCTCTTATACTTTAGCTGATCTGTTGCGGTTCTGCATCAGGTGTTCCATTTTCCAAAATAAATTAGTGATAGTTTGTTGATTTACAGAAACACTTAAAAGATGCGTCTCATACTGTACTATAGCTTAGATCCCTCAAAAACTATTTGGCTTAGTAAACTCAAAATTTGAAAGTTATGTAGTTAATTTACTGGTAAGAGACGTCAGGTTAATAAGCAAATTTAGGAGACGTCGAATAACAGAAGTGTTATAATTTACTGTAACACTTCTGTGTAAACAACGTTCGTTGTTTTTCTCTCGGTCTCATTCAATTTGTAAATACAGCGAGTCAGGACTGGTGACGCGGGAGCAAGCGACGTACAGTTGTCCGTGTGAGATGCAGCTCGTCCTGAAGTCGACACCCGTAGCCTTCTGTGTCTGCCCCTGTGACTTATTTATTGTCATTGCGAAGCACACGCTCACAGGAAACTGCACGCGCTTGAATTGAAAGGGGTAATTGTGGCCGGGTGGTACCATTGCCAGGATCGCCCAGAAGACACGATGGAGCACACGGTGGAGGTCTGTCCCGCTTGGGCGGAGCACCGCCGTGTCCTCGTAGAGGCGATCGGCAGCGGCGGCGACCTCTCGCGTCCGGCCCTGGTGCAAGCCATGGTCCGGGGCGAGAGGGAGTGGGAGGCAGTCACCTCCTTCTGCGAAGCAGTCATGCTAGCGAAGGAGGTGGCGGTACGGATGAGGGAGAGAGCCTCCCGTCCCAGCCGTCGCGGGAGACGCTCCGGGCGTCGGGAGCCACGGGACGACTCCCGGCCACCGTAGGCGCGGGCCTGCGGGCGGAGAGTATTGGGTAGCTCACCGTCCGATCAGGACCAGGCCCGTGCCGGACGGCGCGTACGTGTTCCACGCGCGCCTCAAAGAGATGTCAGCATCGAGGAGGGGCCCCATAGGGCCGAAGCCTGCCGGGTCAGCGGGATTGTCCGAAAGGGTTACCGCTGGCCCGGAACATAAAGGGCTAAGGAAGGAACACGGGTGGGTTTTAGTCAGTAAGAGTCTGACACTCCCTTCCGCTCCACCCAGAGCGGGAGGGGTCATTTGATGACTTCCCATCCGAAAAAAAAGGGGTAATTGTGGTGAATCGGTGGTATACGTGGTATAAACACTGTCTCGCCGACACCACAACCCGTTAAAATTTCCGCCTCAATGATATTTCTCAGCAGCGAGACGACTTTGAGCTGGGTCCCATTGCACAGTTTCGGCGGAGTGAGATTCCGAGGAAGCATAATTGGGACACCGACCTTTAGCTTAATGGTGTGCGCTGGTAGTTCACTTGCACTGAGGAAATTGAGAAATTCTACGGGGTAATGTGTAGCGTCATCTTGGTCGACAACAGTGTTTATTGAAATGTAGATCATTTCATTTCCCTCAATTTCCGCGAGAATGCATTCATTGATCACTGAAGGTTGGTCGTTTCTGGGTGTTAAAATGGCTCGTTCACACGCCCAAGAATTATCTTGGTGCGGTATCCTATTGATGTCCCCGTACACCAGGCGTATCAAATCTTCTAAGGTGGACACCACTCTCCCAAGTATCTCAGGTAGAACCACCTGGCCACCGTCTACTGGTAGCGTTCCCTCACCCAATTTTAAGAGAACATCAGAAAATTCTAGGGCGTGTACATTCCCGCCAAGCTGTGTCTCTCATATTCATCGTTAAGCGCAACCTATGAATATGTGGCCATAAGAAAGAGCATTTCAACAAAGTATTCACCTCATCAGCTCTAGTTCCTCGCGTCACCACAGGCAGCGTTTGTCGGAAATCGCCGCTTAACAGAACTGTAACGCCACCCATCATTTGCTGGTTCCTGCGGATGTCCTGCAAAGTCCTGTTTACCGCCTCTACTGCTTTTCTGTTCGCCATAGTGCATTCATCCCACACGATTAAAGAGCAATCTTTAAGCACGCGCCCTTTGTTGCTGTTGCTGTTGCGTTTGGAGTGTCAACTCCACAAACAACAAATGTGCTTGGTAAGATGTAACTTATAACCAAAAGTTTGACTTGACTTTATGATAGTGTAGCTTGTTGTACCACCAATCAATCTGTTTATTAACATTGGTGTGAAACTCCCCATACTATTAGATAGGACATGTATAGTTCTCAGATTTCATAACAGTATCGTTCCTAATAAAAAATGCAAAAACTAAAAAAAATAAGAATTTTACGATTAAAAAAAAATAATAATACGGGATTTGAACTCGCACCATTTAGTGCGGTAAACGGTCGCCTGACCATACCGCTAAATTCCCTGTTGACATATTGTTGAAATAGCTGTTCCCTTGCAATTTATAATATTACTGCCCCGCTCCTTTATAAAAATAGCGTGATTGTTATGTTTCCAGGGTTAAATTTTTATTAACTAAATAAATAACATGTCATTTTGGGCATTCAATTATTTTGTGCATTCAATTACGAACCAAAACCTTTTAAAATCAATATTGCTTACCTCCCATAACATATGGCGTGATAATATGTAGCCTAAAGCCTTCCTTGGTTTACAAAGAACATTTTTGCTGAATTTCATTTCAATCTATCCAGTAGTTTTGGCGTGAAGCCGTACCATACACACAGACAAACAGACAAAAATTCTAAAAAGTCACTTTTTGTCATCAGTTACGTTTTTCTAACAAAAGCCACTTATTTTTTCTCGAAAATTCTCAATGTACAGTTTTTCTTTCGTTACTGTTTTATTATATGTATAGATTATTATAAGCGGCTTTACTTTCTTTTTTAAGCGCTAGTGTAACAACGATGCTGAGATTCAGATTAGATAAGATTTCGTAATTAAATTAGACGTTCCGGAAATTAGATGTAATTTTTTGAACTGGTTTACAGAATTTGGAAGGTAAGGTGGTAATAAAGAGTGCTGGTTTTGAGAACTTGCCGTTTCGTTGTAGTTTAGAGGTAATAATCGCATCGTATACGATGTGGAAATGCCCTAGAAGGATATATAGTGACCTTGGTGATGTTCTTTAAACAGAAAGATAATTGGCATTTTGTTTTTGTTTTGATTGTTGTTGTTTTGTTGTCATATTAATAAGCCAGTGTCGCGGGCGCATCATGGATTAATTTGTATTGTCAATATCAATTAATGTGTGTTGTCTTTGGTTCCTGGCCCTGACATCAAACAATGGACAAAATTGACAACTTTTTATATGCTTGAGTACGAGGCTTTTGACTACGTTATATGTGTATTTTACGTAATTTTTTATTTTTTCAATGTAATAGGAATGCGTTTTGTTTGTGCAGAATAAACAATTTTTCTTTCTTTTCTTTTCTTTAAAGGTCAGGTTCGTAGTACTCGTAACAGGCGTGAGATAAACGAGCAAAGGAGTAGTAGAACCAACTTACCTTACATGACTCGTCGTGTACCTATTAAACTGAGTTGTATTGGGTAGAGATTCGGTCCACACCCTGTCGCCTGCTGAGAAACAAGACAACAGCATCCTCATCCTTTTCCTCACTTTTCTCTTGCGATTAACTATCTCAATCTTTCATTCATCTCGACACTTCTAGTAAAAACCAATTCCCGGAACTGGACCACAACCTCAATAAAATACCATACCTCGCAGAACCAGTAACACTCGCCCATAATATAAATCACTAGGTCCCTAACGGATACGGAAGAGACGAGACTAAGAAAGGATATCCACATTTCTAAATAAAAATGTACCGCGAGTGTAACGCCCTGACAACTAACAAGTGGTCGGACTTGATCTACCGGTGTGGAACGGATGCTGTGGCTACTTGCGTTACTGATTGATATCGTGCTGTTGATAATGACACCTACGTATAATAATCTTGAGATGTGCAAGCAGTTCCATAACTGATTAAATGTCAACACTAAGCCTGACCACTGAAGAATTTCCTTTAGTCGAAAGTTAAATCATCATCAGTATAGAGGTATGAGGAACAGGATGTAAAGTTCACTCACTCAGACGGGTGTTATGTCTGGCGGGCAACTGCCCGATGAATCATGTCGGGCCGTTGAATCTATGGTAGTTGCGCGGTAAACTCTGCTTGCGAGATGCAGGATTTCAGTATGACGCGTTGTTCTCATGTGGCGTTGTAGATACCGCTACAATTTCAAATGGAAAACAGAATTGATTCTAGTTGCCCCTTCCAAAAGGTAGTTTCTTATGGAGAAGAGTGGGCAAGAAACTCTACCGTTACTCTTTTAAAATTGAAACGATGACCCTTCATCCCTTATCTAAGTACAGAAGATTTTTTATACCCCACGGCCCACAGACGACGAGTTTAGTTTTTCTACTGTCCCAAAAGTGTTCCTCTTTTGATAACATAACGTAACATCACGCCTGTATTCACTCAAGGGACAAGCAGAGTTGTGCAACTACTATAAGAGCAAACAAGAGTAACGGCCGCGAGTTACAAGTAGGTCGTGGGTTCGAGCCCAAGCAGGCACTTTACTTTGTGTACCTAAATTATTTCATTATTTTTTTCTATTAAAACGTTGAAGGAAAACATCGTGAGGAAACCGGCATGTCCTAGAACCAAACATTCGAAGACATGTGACAACCGCCAACGTGCACTGACCTGCGTGGTGGATTACGGCCCACTTCCTCTCACAAATCCAGAATACGGGACGAAAAACAGCCCTATTGAAGCATTACGTAGATAAATACCTCGAGGGGTTCGTGCCTAAGTAAGAACAGCCGCACGGTTCGATCGATCAGGTTAAGCTATGCTTGCCGCGGTTGGTCCGTGGATGGGTCTTCTTTACATACCAAAACCCCTGCGTGCCTCGAAAAGTACGTTATGCTGTTGGTCCCGGCTGTCATTCGTGGATCTTTGACAGTCGTTACGGTTCGTCAGAAACCCGAAAGTCTGACAACCAGTCTTCCCAAGGGGTATCTTATTATCCAGTAACTAGGTTGTGGATAGGCAGTCGCTTCATGTAAAATAATGGTATTCGGCTGCATCCGGTTAGATTGGAAGCCGACCCCAACATAATTAGGAAAAGGCTCAGCAGATGATGATGTATATAAATACCTGCAGTGGCAGGAGTCGAAAAATTGACAAACAACATAACTCCAATTCCTCTCACTTCTAGATTGCCGACAGACTTCAATAATTTGCATATTTAGCGTCCAATATAATATAGTTAATAACAGAACAGATTCCTTGGATGTGTTTCACAAGGCGTGAGTTCGGAACGCGGTGTGCGCAGGAGTTTCGCAATCAGCGCGCACCGGCTGCTGCGCCGGAGCACCGCTTTCACACGTCGCTATAGCCGCGTTCGATGTTTAAGAATATTGAGTTTTTGATACGTGAGATGGATGCTGAGGAAATATATTAACCTCTAGTAACACGAGGTAAAAAATATGTTGTATCCTACCTTCGCAATAAAGCTTACAAATAACTCAGTCAAACTCAAACAAACAGTTCAGTTTGCACTACAACTTAATTGTTTTATAACTTTTCAATAGTAGTAGTACATACTAGCCATTTTGAAATGAAATAAAGTTAATATTTGTCATCAATTGGAAACAAGGAAATTTTAATAGGCTATAAGGTACTTAGGAGGTTGTCATTTGTTTATATTAGGAAGTTCCCAAGGCTGGTCACTATTATCGAAGAATGTCATGACCCATCGTACCTATTATAAAAAGAGACATAATTCATAACCATATTAAACTAGAAGGCCACTGGTCATAGATACGTTTTCGACCATGAGCTCCTGCCGGAAAAACTGTGGGCCAATTATCTATCACAGAATTTGTGCCCTGAGTCTGTAAGGCGGGGTCGCGGCAAGCCACGCAACAGGAGATGGTGGGACGAACACATTATCTCGCTCGCTGATGATGAAAGAAGTGGAGGCATACCTTTGCTCTATGTTCATATAACTCGTCAAAATGTAGGAAACGGCTGTTTTTTTTTCGCGATTTCAGGTTTGGTCCTTTAGTAAAAGTTGTTCATAATTATGAGTACAATGACCTCTTATGAGATTGTAAATGTTTTAGGAGTGGGCCAGCGAAGGTTAGTAAAAAAGTTTCCAAAAAATCGCTTACAAGGATCTAAAAATTCTATAAGTTACCTAACAGTTACACACAAATAAATCGTAACCATTTCCTACATACTCTTCTTCAGAAGTTACATCGCCAAATTCCCTTTAAAAAAAATTATGACGAGTTTCATCTTGAATCAAGATATTATTGTGAAACCAGCCGAGCCTATCTCTGCTCTTAATTATGAACTTATTGGAGCGGAGTGGACCGCAGCCGGATTGCTGGCAACAATTTTGTAGCCATTAAATCTAATAAAGTTAGAAAAGAAAGAATAAACTGGCCAAGTGCGAGTAGGACTCGCACACGAAGGGTTCCGGTTGTTTTTTCGGCGTTTTTGCCTTATGGTAAGGCAAAAACGCCGAAAAAACCACGTTTGTTGTATGGGAGACCCCCCTTAAATATTTATTTTATTCTGTTTTTTCGTATTTGTTATTATAGCCGCAACAGAAATACATCATCTGTAAAAATGTCAACTGTCTAGCTATCACGGTTCATGAGATACTGCCTGGTGACAGACAGACGGACAGTGGAGTCTTTCTTAGTCTTGGTCCCGTTGTTACCCTTTGGGTACGGAACCCTAAAAAGGTGCTGAGAGCAAAAGAAAATGATTCACGCAAAGGTGAATAAAATCTTTGTTATTATTTTTTTGTAGTTTTGTTGGTGATTTTTTTTTTGTATCTGTTGTAATGGAGTTATGTTTTTGCTTCAAAACAATTTTGGGTTCAATTTATCATTATGAAGTGAACTAAAAATGTATTTACATGCATACATGAGAAATAATTATCGAAATCATATAAAACTAAGGTGAAACGATGGATGGAGTGTGTGAAAGATGGTAATTATGGCTAGAAAGGGGGTAACCATAACTTTTTGTACAGAAGACGCCAGCACATCAAGCTACTACAATCTGTCTTTCTTGAATAGATTTTCAACGTTATCGCTAAAGCATAAGGTTCATAGTTGATTGTGAAAATTTGACAGTTTCGGGTAGCTTATTGTGCTGGAGTCTGTACATAGGTAGGTACACACCTAAATAAGTATATGAATATATTATAAGAACAGGATACGATACGGGCAAGAGAACTATGATGATGATAAAAACTACGGTGACTTCTGCAAAACAGGTCCTCCTGCGGAATCTGACCAACACCTTTTAATTTTTAGATTAGTTCATTCGCAGCTCATATATTAACATTATAAATGCAACTCGAAATTGGCTAGGTATGTTTTATAACTAGGGTTTACTGTGGAAAAATATAGAGCTTATGAGGAAGAGAAATAAACAAGTAATTAAAAAAAATTAAACCGACTTCAAAAATAAATTAACTCAAAATTATGAAATAACTTTAATTTCGGGAGTCGGTGGCAAAAAAGTAAAACTAATAAAATACAGATCCTACGACATCGGTGTCGTATTCCACAGAAACCCTAGGTATGTTTATACCTAGGGTTTCTGTGGAAAAATATAGAGCGTGAGGAAGAGAAATAAACAAGTAATTAAAAAAAATTAAACCGACTTCAAAAATAAATTAACTCAAAAATAAGAAATAACTTTAATTTCGGAAGTCGGTGGCAAAAAAGTAAAACTAAATTAGTTCCCACGACACCGACTTCCGAAATTAGGTAAAGTTATTTCATAATTTTGAATTTTTTTTAATTACTTTTTTCTTCCGGCAAATTGAATAAGTAGTCTAATAGTACGTACGAAAAGAAAAGACGTACGAAAAGACGTAAGAAAAGAGTGGACCTGCAACCACTTAAGAATGAACAAAAAATATTCGCAAATTGAATCACTCCATTTTTAATCTACAAATATTACTTGAAAGTAATAGACTTACATAACTGTGTATTAGAAACTTTCTTTCTGACAATAAACAGTCTGGCATGGCCTTGGGCGTCTTTTTAAAAGCTCAGTCATTACAAAAATGGCTAACTAAAATTCTTACGTGATATGTCAACACTTGACAACTTTCAATTGCGATTTTTTCGTGAAATAACAAATGCAACGTTGAAATACGACACTTTACACAAACCTATGGGTTCGATAATTTGTTCGTAATGACATAAAATTACATTCAAAACTGAAGGAGAAAATCGTCTTTGAATAAAGCCAAGTGTATACATACTTATGCTCATGACTGTACAATGTTTGATTTAGTATACTATTATTGAACGTTTTCGTGTCCGGTTATTCATATTTACACTTAAAACAGTTCAGTGATTGATTGACAGTCTGACAATGCATATATTTTGGAAGATTTGTTTATAGAGTGCAACAATATATTTTTATCTGACAATGCATTTGGAGGATTTGTTTATACTGAGAGCGCGAAATTGTTTTCATAAACATCATCATTTCAGCCGACAGGCGTCCAACGCTGGATATTGGGGGAACCTAAATAAGCACCGCCACTTCGACCGGTTCTGTGCTTCTCTCATTTACACAAAGTAAAGCGCCTGTCTGGGTTCGAACCCACGACCTACAACTCGTAAGTTGGGGCCGTTACCACTGTTCTACCACTGCTCTATGTAGAACCATAATGTAGAACCGTTGGTTATTAATTACAAAAGTTATATTTAGAAGCCACATAACTTATTTCCGTGTCGAAAATATATCAATAATAACATAAAATTTAATAGACTAACAATTGTAAGAGTAATAATTACAATGTAACAAAACGATTGTCAATTCGCATAAATGCACACATAAATGAATCGATTCTATTTATTTGCGCTGTCTATTCGATTCTTTAGTCGACTTTCTCTCAATCGATAAATGTTTGCATAATACATTTGTAAATGTATAGTGGAATCAATTTAGGATTCTATTGTTAAAAATTTTGTTAAATCCGTTCCCATTATAAATTTCAATGCGTTTTAAATTTTTAATAATTTGGTTAGGTTGAATGTTGACAATTTTTATGTCAGCAAGTTCAGTAAGTATGAATAAAATCCTAACTAACAATAGTAATATAAGTCAATGCTAACTAAATATAAAAAAAAACAATTGTCGTTCTGTATAGCAGTATGAAAAAAATCTAATTCAATTTGACACGAAAAAAGTCTTCCTAAATTGCAAATTGCTACCTTGAACTTTTAACAAAAGTTAGTCTCATTTTTCTTAATAAATAACCGGAAACATCATCTTAACCATTAAACATACTGATTAAGTTTTTATTACGACATTTAAAGTCAATATTTACATTATTTTAGTAGACCAACTCGAAGTTTATAAAATAATAATATACCAATTCATAATATTTTTTACTTACTGACATAAATAATAACCGAATTCCTCCTTGAGTTCATCTTCATATTTTGTAATCCGTCTACTAGTTTCAGTAATGTCAAAGGTGACATTTTAAACACCGGTTCGACCTTGCAAAAGGCCACATCCCTATTTACATACCGACTTGACATTTCATTTTGGATTATATTATTTAAAAGTAAGGTCGATTTTCCTTTCTTTGATGATAAAGTGTTATCTATAAGTCCCTTGTCGGTTTTAATTTGAAGTTTTCCGTGAAGAATGTCACTTCTCCAAAATTAGTCGAGTTGCTATATCTACCATTTAGGCGGTTGCGATCCGTTTTTTTTTTTCATTTAAAAGTGGAATGTTTATGGTCATTACAAGTTTTTATATTTACAACAAGAAACGTTTTTAATCATAAATCTAGAATTCCTGTTATGAGCCCAAAAATTAAGATTAAAATGTTTAAATTGGGTTAACCTCGTCAAACGCACGACTCGTGACATTTTAGAAGAAATGTCAACTCATAAAGTTGCACTTCTTATTACAAATCGTACTACAACTACAATAGTAACAATTTAATAGTACTATAAGTCCAAATCCTAAGCCCACAAGCTTGTACCATCGACAAGCAACCACTAAATGTCAGGGGTGAGAGCACTGCACGACTTTGACATTAAACTAACAGATATTTTTAATAGTCTATGCGCGTATTAAAGCACTCTAGCGATTTGAAGCATGCAGTTTATGTTCTGAACTGTAAATGCCTGAGATCTTGTGTCTATATAGAGGTGTGATAGATGATGTCGTCGCATGGTTCATCATCAAATAAGGAGTGTTGTGTTTTTATGTATTCTGCGATATTTCATACTTTTGTAGCAAAAAAAATGATCTTGGGAGGGAAAATAAACGAAAGCAATAAAAAAAAGAAAAAAAAAAAAGAAGAAAAGACAAAAAAAAGAAAGAATTGAGTATTGAGTAATCTGCGTTCGCGATTTATTTGCCAGAAATGTAAACAAATATGAATTAATGGAAAAATAACTTTAGATCCTACACAATAAAATTCAGTTTTCGCTACAACTTTAAACATTTTCACTCTTAAATCAACATAATTATCATTGAAATAAAGTTGATATTTGTATAATAACTGAATAAGAAATTATGTGGTGTATAACCAGTGAAACACTGTAATAACATCGTTTTGACATTGAGTAAACACTGTGAGCGCGTTCACGAGCGTTCCGAATTGTTGACAGCTCTCAGCTGTCATAATCGTAATATCTAAATCGGAACGCATGTGAGATGATGTGAGTGCTGTGAGCGATTATAGCTAATTCGGAATGCGGCCTGGGTAACACGATCTCTCGATTGGTAAGTTGGTAAGACTGGACATGAGACATAATTCAAAATTGATTTGCAGTGTCTTACCACGCTGCAAATCAATTTTAAATTATTTATTAAGAATTTAAAGATTATAATACCTAGCTTATTAGCTGGCCACAATTAGCGATACTTACCAGTAATTTCACAATGAGAATATCTGGACAGGCAGGTTGGCGGGCCGAGGTTCGCGGTTTTGCACCATCGACTTATGTACCTCTTATCTACTGAGATCTACGGGTTTTTGTCTACATACCTACCTATTTAAGACGCACTTGTAATGTAAAAAAAGTATTCATGTCATTGGAACTTGGATCTAATTACTTTTTGTGCAAAACTAATTAAAAGCAATTGGACATCTACCTCCTTTGGTAGATATGTTGTCCCACGTGACGCTGGCAGAATTAATCCTAATCTTGTAACAGTTTTGATATTCATAATAGCTTTTGTTTTGACAATTTAGCCATATCCATTGTGTAGATAAGCCTCAGAAGAGGCAATTTTCTCCAAGCATATAGAGCAATGGACACTGAAGAAAAGTCAAAATAAAATTTGGAAGTTTCTCTCGTATGAAAACGGTCAAATGACAGTTTAAACTGCTAACTTAAACTAATCATAATAATAAATAAACAACGTAGGTAAATCACATACCTAGACTCGTGTGAAAGTGTAACTACTCATATCTCACGAGCGAGCAGATGGTAGTAGAAAATGGTCGAATCATTACGGAGCGCTGACTTCCTTAGTTTCTTTACATTTTGTTATTTTTGTTGTGTTAGGTAACAGCTGTCATGGCTGGCGTCCTCGACAGGTTTCCAAGGTTGCATTGTTATATCTGAGGGGTTCTCATAATTTTAAGAACGTTCACAGTCTGATCTCATTCTCAATCTGTCAAAAATACCTCTAATTTCTTTAAATTTTTAACAAGCTTTTGACATTTGTTTGTCACCGAGATGAGACTGCGACTAGATTAGTCAGTAAGAGTCTGACACTCCCTTCCACTTCACCCGGAGTGGGGCCTCATTTGATGTTTTCCAATCCTCAAAAAAAAAAGCCTGTCCCTTGCTGCCCTCTCCTACGCCCTAAGCCGAGGTCCGTACCCCACAGGGGGTGCCCTCAGCGTGTAGTCGCTTAGTTCTTAAGCCCTGGCTAGAGGCCTTAATTCATTGAGTCATCAACAGGCAAGCCCGGTTAAGTAGACGACAACCTCATAGTTGAACTGCAAGAAAATATTTAAAAAAAAACGATGGCTGCAGTTTCCTCTGACGTTGACGCGTGTCGCAAATAAGCATGAGCACTAACCCAGCCAGTTTAGTTCAACTAAGTCATGTCAAGGTAAAAGTTAAGCTTGAAATCTCAGTAGGTAGCTGTGTAAACCTTGTGGCATGTATGCTCTGTGCATCTCTTTTGTGTTTGTATCAAAACTATCGCGGCAAAAGAAGCGAGGAGCTCAGTTGGTGAATAGAGGACCCATAGTTTTAGATTTGTAGCGGAAAATTGCTCTCGGAACAAAGCATACCGTTCAAAATTCCAATAAATCAATTTACAATTTCTATTTACCGATAGTTCTAGGCCGAGTAGCCAATTAATATTTGTCTAATTTACACAGCAATAACTGAAGGAAGTGAACTAGAATATATAATAAGCACGTAACCTTTGGTCACGCTTCGGCGCACGCAGTCTCGAGCTCGTTGGATAATATTACTTGTGCTTTTACTGATACTAAATATGGCGGTAAGAGAACCTATTTGTAGTCATTTATGAATCACTTCTGCAGAGGTTAGAGATTTGTCCTTAAATAAGACATAAAAGATGGGATTTAAATTCCTTCTTCTTTTCAATTTAATACCCGTAAGTCATAAGGCTAGGCAGATGATGATGACCTGTAGGTAAGTCATAAGTCGTTTAATCATTTGTTAACATAGGTACAATAAATAGTTGTTATAAAAAATTACAAACGCGCTGTGTTATACCAGAAGGCGTACAAATTATCTCAAAAAATAAAAATTAACCCACAAATTACATTTGAACATTCACGTAGTATTTTTTTTAAGTTTATGTATACGGGACGCAGCGGTAACTCTTCAAAGTAAACTTTTTTTTTTTTTTGCATAAATTGCACTTGGTACAGTAAAATATTTTTTCAACACACTTGCTCGTAAAGTGGCTCTTATTCAACCGCTTTTAGGTCCGTAATGGAGTGTATTACGAACGCGTGCTTTTTCTTTACTTTAATCCACATGTTCTGTAATACCACAGATAACTATTTACTAGTCGGAGACGCGCGCTTTTTTAATATCATCAAACCCTGCGTTCCGAATTGGGAAATAATCGATGTGTTCCGAATTGGGAAATAACCGAATTAGCGTGAGCGCGATAACGATATCGATGTCCCGTGAATCGTCATAGATGACGTCATGACATTCGCCATCTTGCGATAATGCCGACCATGCCCTAGAATAATATCACCGTGAGCGCTGTCAAAAATGACAGTGTGTGTATGAGGTTGTGTCAGTGTGTGTTTTGTTTTGAGTTGCATCATCTTTAAATTAAACTAACGTGGCATTTTTGAAATTGTGCTTCTGGCTGACAGTCGCCACCTAACCAAAGAAGAAGAACTGAAGAAGAAATGTGGTGTTTATACAAAGAAATACTGTAATAATATCTTTTTTACATTGTGTAAGCACTGTCATGTGAGCGCGTTCACGAGTGTTCCGAATTGTTGCCAGCTCTCAGCAGTCATAATAGTAATATCTAAATCGGAACGCATGTGAGATGATGCATGGACGTAATATTACGTCCATGGACATGATGTGAGCGCTGTGATGTGAGCGATTATAGCTAATTCGGAAAGCGCCCAAAGAGACTTCATGCCGAAAGAAAAAATCCGCGGGCTATATTTTTTTTTTTTTTAAATAGTCTGTATTGTCCTTGGTCGCAAAATGAACTCGCAGGGGACCACAGACAATTTAAGGTGAATGCGCAGTGGTAGACCGCGAAATTCTTAGGTTTTTTGCAATTTTCAGGTTTGTGTTTATTATATTTTTTCTATAGGCTGTATAGCGGTTTTGTCTGTGCCATAGATTAATATATTTAAAATGAGTCAATGTTGCGCGCGCATCGCTTGTGCTGGCTAGCACGGCGCGCGGGAAAACAAAACCAGCGCGCCATTTTCCATACAAGTTAATATTTAACAATACAAGTCTGTTTATTTCCTCGCAAGTGTGTTGAAAAACGTCGTATGACACGCGTGTGCATTAATCAATATACACTCGGCTTTCTTATCGCTCTCGCCTGCGGCTCGCGCGATAATATCGCCTCGTGCATAATGATCAACATAGCACACATGTATCATAATGTACTATTATAGAATTATGTGATTAGGAACAACTGTCAAATTGTGTTGTCATTCGTTCATACCTCGGGTCCCGAACTAATAATAGATAGCGACTAGAGAAGTTTTCACTTAAAAAAAACTGACCGAGACAATCCCATGTCATCAAATCCCATTCAGATACCTAGGTAGGTAAGTGAAAACTGTCATTTCACCATTGTGACTTTATGATTTAATATCACTGTCACTTTATTAAGTTTTACAACGTACTTTATGAGAAAATTTAATGATATCAATGATATCTTTAATACTTTACTTTTACACATATCTACATAAAGCCGTAATAAAATTGAGCATTAAATGAAGATACCTAATATGAGAGTGATTGTGCGTAAAACGGAGTTATGAAATCACTTTCTTGCTTCGTTAATTCATAACTAATCATTAAAACAACTTTATTTTACAAGTTAACTGCAAATTATATTGCTGCATTGCATTGTGCAGCTTCTTGTCCCAAGGAAAATCGTGGAAGGCTTTATGAAGTCTCCTTGATCAAGAATTGCTACTGGTTTTTAACAAATTGTATTTTCATTTTGTTTAAATGAAAATAAATCAGCATAAATCTTCTTCATAAATTTTCAGTGGAGTGCGACTACCCATATTTAATTTTATAGTTACTTTTTACACGCAACGAACGACACGCACAAATGTGATTTTTTTTAAAGTCTATTATGGTCGCACAGTAAATGTATAAATAAATAGATAACAGAAAACAGGTACGCAAACGTAACATAATTTATTTGAAATATCTGTAGATACATAGCACGAACTTCTCCTATAGGTTCCTATGTACCTATGTCACAGACAAAAACCAGCATCCTAATTGGTAACACACTATTACATTCAATATGAATCATTTTGAAGCATATTTCTAATCCATTGCTCCATAAGTTCGAAAAATGTGTCTGCTCAACAATGCAAATAACGAAATGAATGTTGTTAAACTGTCAAAATTAAACCCATTGCTACGTGTTACGCAATTACCCTGCTGAACATATACAAACATTATAGATTTCACGGCAATCCAAATGAACTCTCTACTGTTTAAATTCTAAATATGCATACTTCATCAAGGTCGATTAAAGGTTAGTCACATTGAAAGCAAGAATTTCTGTAAACCAATTAATGTAATCAAAATAGTTCCGAATTATATTCGATTCCGATAGTTTCGAATATCGATTAATCTGCTAGTTGGTATGATCGCGCTCGTACATTTCAACATCTTACCGCAGCAGATACCTAATATGAAAGAAAGAAAAAGTATTTATTGCGACTCGTACAGGAAGATCACAAACTAAACTAAACACAGTAAAATAAAAATTCAAGTTATATAAAAAAAAGTAACAAAAGGAAAATGAAACAAAGTCCTATACGAGGCCAAAAGGCTCCTATCTCAGCATGATGCTGCGACATTTAAAAAAAATAAAGGTCGCAGCGCTGGTATTCTGATAGGGCCCGCTGTGATGTCACGGGCAGTTACAGATATAAATATGTCGGCAGACACATTGATTAGCAGCTGTGAGAGACGGCGACTAGATGGCGCTAGTGGAACGTGCACCAGACGCAAATCATTCACTCTATCGATCATTTGGCCTAAAGGACTTGGTATCCAATCCAGTAAAATATTGTAACGGTTTCCCCCCCACTAGCGATCGCCTTTATAAGGAGCTGCGCTGTTTGATCGGTACGCATTTCCAACGGTTGCGTCGTGGTGCACGGACCACTGTCTCTCGACAGTCAGTACTGCCCGAATATTGGATGTGGAACGCTGTCTCTGACAATTAGTACTATCCTTATTGCGGTGGGTGCATGGACCACTGTCCCTGACAGTCAGTACTGCCCTATGTGACCGCCTTTTGCCGTTATTAGTTTTAGTATTTCATTTCTGTATTTTCTAGATTTAAGATAACTGATTGTTCAATTGAATAAACTTGTGTTTTACTTCTGATGTCTGGGCCAATCCGACAAATAAATATGTAAAAAAATTAGCAAATAAAAAAAAAACTAAATAAATAAAATATGTAATAACTATGAGTGTAGTGAATTCCGAGTTAGAGAGGTAGTTCGGTTAACTAGGTGATCGGATTGTAGGTTAGGTACAGACGCCATCACATCAAACTACCTGAAACTGTCAAATTTCCCAATCAACTTTGAACCTAATGCCTTTGCAATAAAGTTGAAAATCTATTACAGAAATTTGACAGATTGTAGTAGCTTGATGTGCTGGCGTCTGTACATTTTAGACTTAGATATATTAAGATTGTTTGATTTATATGGGAACTTGGCTTGGTAAGCTAAATAGATAAAGCTAAATAGATAATTAATAGAGTATGTATTCTAGTCTTTAGGCAGAACTAGTGCTAGTGAATCGTGATGGACCCTAGTTTTAAATCATTAGGAATCTGGATTTGTGCCCTGTTGATGGCAATAGGCTCGCCCCCTAATATACCTAACTAGCTTCTGCCCGCGACTTCGTCCGCGTGAAATTTTACCCTCCCCCTATTCACTCTCTTAGGAGTTACATTTCGAAAAATCCTTTCTTATTCCTTGTCTACATTATAAAGGGAACCTCTGTGTAAAATTTCAGCTCTCTAGGTCCAAGGGTTTGGGCTGGGCGTTGATGAGTCAGTCAATCAGTCAGTCAGGACTTTTCTTTTTATTTATATAGATAGATAACTGGTGAAATGTGGGTACACATCTGCCTAACCTTTCAAGAAATACAGGCGTGGTGTTATGTTATGTAAAATGGCAACATCATTGTTGTTGTTGTTGTTGATCATTCGCGAATCGTATTCTCGAATCAATATGGAGATACGTAATTTTTTTCTCAGCGAAATATCTTCACTATTACGATAAGCACACATTTGCATACAAGCGAAGATATTTCCAATTGTCACGCAATTTTAACCCACAAAATATGTGGGACAGTGTACAAATACTTAAAAAAAAAACATGGGAATATAAGATTTAGCACGTAAATATAAAGGCTAGAATCGCGTGAGTGCTTGACATTGTCAAATATTACGCGATTCATGCAATATTTGAATGGCGAAGTGTCGGTAATGAATTTGGTAACGCCTGGTAAGTGGCAAGCTCACGCTACAATCCTAGGCTATTAAGAGTTTTTTAATGGTTTAACAAATGGATTCGCTTGGGGAAAGTCGTTTAATTTAGATATTTGAGTCACCTATTGATGGACCAAGAAGATTGAAAACTCTAAATGAATGATGGCCAAAGCACATCTTATGTAAAGAAGTCATATTAAATTAACGACACGGTAAAAGTTTTTTTTTCTTTTCTGGTTTTTTATAACAGGCCACATTTTTCTAACTACAAATTTTTACTATTTGAAAGTTTAACAATTTCCTCGCTTAATTTTCCATGTTTAAGTATATTTTCCGTCTTGTATTATAACAATTACAAACAAACACACGCACATATATACCTATTTAAATTCTAAACTCGCAAATCAACTTTCATTCTCCCCGTCGATTCATCGATAAGGAACCTATTCTAGAAATCACTCGACAATGCCACTCTTTCGCAAAAATGCCGGCGAAAAGTGAAAGAATAAGTAATCGATTGAAACTCGAATCACGTCGCACTTTCTCGGACATCTGCGTAGAATGTATAGCGATATGAGAATACACCCCGAGGTTATGTTAGTGCTACAGTTTCTAATTGTGACTGTATTGGGCGTGAGATGACTGTAATGTGTCTGTCTAGTATACGAAACTAGCTGCCCCGATAGCCGTTGTTCTGTCAAAATTTCAATCCAACCAAAAACATTTTCATGTAAAATGTTGCCAAGACGAGACCACATAATATGGCTCGCACTGCCAAAAAGTTATCAGATCTCATGTAGAGCCAAGCTTCTAACTCTACACGCCCTAACTTCACAAACTCTACACCTTAGTCAAAATATGAGGCTTGGCCGTTTCGTTACTACAAGAACTATTATATAACAGAAAAGTAATGAACAGTGAATCCTTACGCCCATGTGATGGTAGCGAAACGTTAAGCAGCCTATAATGTTCCCACTACTGGGACACCCCAGTAGTGGGAACATTATAGGCTGATTATAAATAAATGCAACTTTAGTAAACTGTAAGAAATTCATTGGCTTAATTATTACTTAGGCTATAAAAGGGAATTTCAAACTTACAAACTTACAAAAGCTGTTGGTACCAACAGCTTTTGTTGATTCACTGACAATACGAGTCTTTGGTCAACTGGACCCACTCGAACTGGACCCACGGGATCACTCAACCTAATCACATTTTGAATAGGTCGACTGGACCAACTGCCCAATTTCATCATTAGTAAAATCACGGAGTAGAGAGAGTACCTAATAGATTGAATTCTTTTTTTAAACAGTCTTTTCTGTACGTTTCTAAAGACAGATAGATTTACCAGATTCGTACCCTTGTATATGTGTCTTTTTGTCTCGACTGTATCCACGGGTAGCTTTAAACAAAGATGTTCTTCTAAGTTTGAATGTGGATCCAGTTAACCAATAAAAATACAGAAAATAAATGATGTGGTCAACTGGACCTGCGTGTCCAGTTCGAGTGGGTCCAGTTGCCCAAAGACTCATACGCGTAGATGACCCTTGTTAGATAGTATATTAGGTCATTCGTTACCTACTACTACATCTCATTCACAAATACAGAAGTCAGAACCTTCAGAGTCCATCATAATATCTCACAAACACAATCACAAGGAATGTAAGGCCGCAATTGTTTTGATTACCTTCTTCAAGAATCGAGATAACATCGACACTTACATAACTAATACGTTTTTCTATTGTACCTACACGCGAAAAACAACCTTGCGTTGAACCAGCAATGTTCAGGCTAAGATAATTATCATGTAAAGCTGATAAATTAAATTTGCCTATTCTATGTTTGTTTTTCGTGAGAATGACCTTTCGGTTAGTTTTTTTGTTAGGAACTACTGACCCGTGTATGGTTACTTTTAATTTTTAGTTGTTAGCTTGTTACCCATTCATTGTTTTTTTACAATGGTGTAGAGACGCCCTTCTGAGAGATACATAGTATAATCAGCCTTTAATGTTCCCACTGTTGGGACACAGGCCTAATCTCTGTGAGAGGGAGTGGACCGTAATCCACCACGCAGGCCCAGTGCGGGTTGGTAGATGTCGAATTTTGGTCGGTTCTAGAACATATTTCACACATTTCTCACGACATTTTCCTTCACCGTTTTGAGAAATATATCGAATATGTCTCCTATTATATGGGACTTATATAACTTCCGTAATGTGAGTGTACTATAAGATACACCACTGCCCAACCCTTCGAGGAAACAAGGCGTGATGTCATGTTAATTCTCTTTTTGAATAGTAGGAAAAAGAAAGAAAAAGAAAAAAAAAATAAGGAAAAAGAAGGAAAGAGTTTATTATTTAAAGAGTATAGACAGTAGCCAGTCTATACTCTATAGCAGGGGTGGCCAACTTGGTAAGATCTTGGGTCTAACCAAGTTGGCCACCCCTGCTATACTGTCCACTGACGACACCCTGTGCGATCTAACAATTACATACTTCTTGAAATGTTAAATGAAACAGCATAGTTCAGTACCTACACAATTATGTAGTATTTTTTATTTTATTAAAAGGGAAAATATAACTCGTAACCACTCGTAAATCCGCTAGTCTGTCTTTTTTCTTGCCACGATCGACTGGACTAATAGTCGCGATCGACCAGTCGATCGCGATCGACCGGTTGGCCACCTCTGCTCTATAGAATAGATTTTTTTTTTCTTTTTTTTTAGTCTTTATACAATACCTAGCCTATACTACTGTAGAATCTAGAATATAATACTATTTATTATATAATACACCATATAAACCAAAACGCAGCTGAAACTAAAACATACATTACCTATTTAGTATGATAAATAAATCAGTATGTGTTTCTTTCAGGATGCAAGCTGATCGACGGCTGAATAAATATTATACAAAATGCTCTATGATTCTGATTTAATCAGACTTTTTTGCCCGTTGCCGCATCTATTATTGCCACGGCAATCATTCGTTAGATAATTATAGTTATAACCTTATCAATAATAGATGGAAACTGCGCTTTAATTCGATAATATTCCATTACTAGGATAACGAACGGAAATAAAATCTATAAACGTTAGAAATAAAGCTTGTTTGGATTATAATCGTTTCCTGCGACTGATATAAACTAGGCAAAGTAATTCGCGTAATATTTTCAGTAGGTATTTTTTTACAAAAATAGTTGCTCATACACAAGAAGTAGGAATATACCTATTAGAACAATTCTGTAAGAGGCTTATAGGTAGAACCCGAAACTCATAGATAACTGCGAGTTTAAGTATTTTATTTATTTTAGGAAAACTTACCGCTAAACAAATACAGGAAATAATAATTTATAAATAAATTTTTATATTTATTTAATTTTTAAATAATATTTTATACACAATTTATAATAATTTTTATAAATTTAAGTATAATAGTATTGTATCTAAAGCCAGTAAAGCCTCTTCTTCTCGCTGGCATGACTATTTATTAGATCTTGTTGACCCAAAACTTCACCACTTCCACGGCGTCGTCGTGGCAGCGCAGAGCTCACTTTGACTGCTGTTTTGGGACACAGAGTGCTGGATAGAAGGAGGAGCATTGGCTAAGCCGCTATTAAGAGCAGATTGGCTTTGTTTGCTTAACTTTTATAAACGGAGAAGTTTTAAAATACTTGTATTAACACTATAAGGAAAACAAAAGTCTTAATACGTAAAGCCGGTCGATTCTGTAAAAATCTCACCGTGAAAACTTAGGTGAAGTGAGTTTGTTTTTGCTAGGAATTGACACTATTGACAGCTCACTCCACGCTCACTTCACCTAAGTTTTCACGGTTGATTGTTACAGAATCGCACTGAAGGTCGTACAATAACCGCACTTTGACATTTTATTTAATAAAGAAAGTAATTTTTTTTTCAAACGCTTATACACCAGACTAAGCACCTTATATGTCTAAATAATAATTCCTTTGTGAGTGATTACAATTACTCAATCGATTGTCAATCATTATGGTAAAAACATGGCATTGTTTGCACACCATTCAATTTGCAATCACTTAATATATCGTAAGCCGACATTCATTCATTAATCTCTTTCCGTTTTGAAACGAAGTTTCTTGTTACAAGAACGGAGTACAAAAAAAACATAATTTTACTACCAAAATCAAAATCTTTTTTGTAATTTAAACATTTTGTTGTGTTCATGGATTCCAGTTTAAATTGAATTTTATACAGCCTAAATTCTTCTTTTACCTAATCTTCTCAGAGTATTCAGATAGGTAACACCGAATTCATCTAGCTTTTTTTTATAATAACACCTGTAAAAGTGTTTCCGATAATCTATTTACAGAGTAGGTAAACAATTTCATTTCATTTCACCGTTTCAAAATATTTAAACCTTATCCTTGTAGAAAATTCTACCAGCTCTTATCATGATGACATCAATGAAATAAAATGGCTAAACACTAAAACAATGATTTTGTTATAGGGACGTTTCGTTATATATCAAGTTCTATTAATTAATAGTGAAACTCCAAAATCAGGTAAGACCTGTCGAAACATTTTGTACGAGTATACAAGGCAGGCTTGTAAAACATACTTGCACGCTAAGTCTTGCAGGTCAGAGGTGATCGCTAGCGAAAGTCCGATGCTTGTATGATCGCTTGATTAGAAAAGTGGTTAAGACTTGCTGCTATTAGCTATGATTCCTTGGTTAATTTCTTTAATTGTTTCTATGACCCCATCAAAATACAGGTTTGTATATATGGTGCTAGCTTCCGCCCGCACTGCGCACTTTTACTATAGATTACGCATAGTCTTATTTTAGTTCAGAAAACAACGAAAATCCTTGTTTCTCTAACACAATTAGCTCACATAAAACATCCTTATACATATTACATAAACTACATAATCGACAATTCACATCGAGTATTCCGGCCTCGTATTCCGGCAAAGCAAATAATTACGATATTCCTTGAGGAAATATTGATAGAAAGCCGAATGTTTGGCTCATTAGCTAACACTAATTACGAGTACAACGTAACATCGACTGTTGCGACACGAATACGAGTTAGAATCGCTAAGAGAATCGAGTGGGCTAAGATCGGTGAATACTTTAAAAGCTAGAAGAATGAGAACTTTGAATATAATACCTACATAACCTCACACAACATCACACTATCACATCACACTAATATTATAAAGGCGAAAGTTTGTGAGTGTGTGTGTGTTTATATGTTCGTTACTTCTTCACGCTCAAACGGGTGCACCAATTTTGATAAAATTTTGTATGGAGGTAGTTGACTCCCTGGATTAACATATCTAGGCTTCTTTTTATCCCTATATTCCCACGGGATCGACACTTATGCAGGTGAAACCGCGGGGCGCCTATATGTTAATCCAGGGTGTCAGCTACCTCCATACAAAATTTTATCAAAATTGGTCCAGCCGTTTGAGTGTGAAGAAGAACACACCCTCACAAACACCCGCAAACTTTCGACATTATAATATTTGTGTGATAAAATAATGATCGTGAATGGTAGAGGAAATCGGCGCAATCTTTCACACTTCGAAAGCGAATTGGTAATCGTAACATGTTATCACATTCCTGACACATACACACACATAATAGCAATACAAGTTATTGATAATCTCGCATCTTACCACATAACTTCCAAATCTACGACGGCGATAAAGATGACGCCAGATTTTTACCACGACAAGACTTTCAAGTTCATAGTTCGTGGTTACTTTTATGATCACAAAACGGAAAATTCAACGATCAACGATTTACTTTACGAGGTCTATTAATACATACATACCACCATCATAAAACCGATGATATTCATGAATTTCCTTGCAGTCTAAAGATTTCGCTCGCAGTTCTCACGGTTGCCAGCGGTTGCTAAAGACAACCGGCACCCGTAGTTCATGGTTGTGCAACCATGATTAACTGAATTAGTGCAATTAGTGGTCCTTAACGTCATCTAGATGGTTTTATAATCAATTTTTATGGATTGTTTTTAATTATGTAGATACATAGCATGAAGTTCTAACGTGATGCAATTTTTTGTGATTTTTTTGTCTTTTAAATATTGTCAAAGTTTGTGTAATTTTAGCAGTCCTCAATCAAACATTTGTAACAGCAATCACGCAACATGTAGCAGTAGCTAGAAGCTCACACCAAATAAAAAACCAAGACAGAGAGCTGTCAACAGGAAAGTGAAGCCGGTTTCGTAAACATGTGTGCACATAGTGAGGTGTAGTTTGATTGTAAATGGTTGTAAATATGTGCGTGTGAGCGTGTATGCACAGAGCGGAGGTGTAGTTTTTGCATGCTTCACTGTGACTTTTAATTTGTTTCGAAGCTAAAAGGTAATGCATTTATGAGTTGGGCTCCTACTTTTGAAATTGATCACAAAACGTAAACGACCGAAGATAAATAAAACACACCCCAAATTCATCCTTATTCCTATTTAACATTATATATGTTAAAGTTTGTATATTTGTTACTCATGACTCCAAAACGGCTGAACGGATTTGGATGAGATGGCACTCAGATAGTCTTTTTATCCCGGTAGTACGTTACCGCGGGATAAAAACTAGTTTTAAGTAAACATAGTAATTAACGCCTATGCCGTTAGAAAATAATACTGTCGCGAAATATGCATAGTCATATTTCCGCAACAAATCCTTTGAAATTTTCCATAGACGTAGATAGATAGATAAGATAGATAAACCATTTATTTGGCGCACACAAAAAGACAGCACAACACACAAAAGTACAATATTAGATGCTATCCAAACTACCCACATGATTATAATATAAAAACAAGGTGCCAATAAAAAAAAAAACAAAATGAAAAACACACATATCGAAATAAAAGTGACACTATGACGAATAAAATTAGTAACGAAACGTACACATTGCAGTGTGCGTCTCAAGGTTGCACCAAATGGGAGTCCAGCTCAGCATGTGTCAGGCAAATGTACCTGACGCTGATATTCTGCTGGATCCCTGCTGTGACACACGGACGTTGAGAAGACGAGATAAATTGGTGTTGGGACAGGTATTACGTACTTTTCAATACATAAACGTAACAGTAACGTCACTTTTCAA
The DNA here is from genome assembly GCA_951800025.1 of Oligia strigilis. Taxonomy (NCBI): domain Eukaryota; kingdom Metazoa; phylum Arthropoda; class Insecta; order Lepidoptera; family Noctuidae; genus Oligia; species Oligia strigilis. The sequence goes on from OX637551.1 coordinate 2,261,558, forward strand.
TACACCCAACATAAAAAATGCCAATACAAAACACAATCGTATTTTATAGAAACTTCGAGATAAAGCCACTATCCGTAAAACCAGTCCTTAAAAGGTACCTCAAGGAAGACGACTGCTGACAATAATACCTACCAATGTTCCTACCTGAGACTTAAATGGGCTAAACAAGTTTCAAGTCTTTAAACACTAGTGTTCTTGATTATCGTGAAGGCAAGTGCCTTTTTATTTTGTTTTATTTCGTGTTCTTCCTTTAATTAATGTCTGTAGACATAAAATTTTATGTTGAGTGTAATTTTTTTAACTTTAAATATTTTTTGTTGAATGACCTATCAGCAAAATAGGTAGGTACATTTAATTGCTTTAATATGCGTCCTTTAATTGCTACAGTGTCTAGCAGATATTATTAAAAGTTGTTTCATTTACGAATGAGTCGATTATTAAAACTTATTAGTGCTTTTATAAGTTTACTTGCCCGTTCTTTTTTTCATAGAAGTCTACGTTTTAGAATGGGCAACTAGCTTCAACTTTATGACGTCAGCCTTCCGTCTTATTACAAAACAAGGTTTGTCTTTAGAGCCAGGTTTTTTTTTCACGCACAATGGTCCACTGAAGGACTAAGTGCGGAAACCAAACCCTTAACAACACAACAATAGAGCCAGGTTTAAACTATCGAGCCATTTTTAAATTTCTATTTATAATCAACAAAATTAAAGTTCTTATTACAAAAACTGAAGTTAAACCAGAGTCTAAGTAGTCAATTTTGCATTAAGAACTTTACGATTGTCGGAATAAAGTTCAAAATACAGTAACTGGCTAAGACGTTTTTTTGAGTTTGAATAAAAACATAAGCATAATCAGCCTATAATGTTCCCACTACTGGGATACAGGCCTCCTCTCTGTGAGAGGGAGTGGGCCTCTCCCTCCCTCTGTTTTGTATTCGAATTTCTTGTTTAGGACATGCAGGTTTCCTCACGATGTTTTCCTTTCGGCTGACGGTACTTTTAAGCTAAACTGACTTTTAATTGAGTTTATCAATATAAAAATAAATCCAGGTCCTCCAGGACGGAGGCCTCGGGGATCAGGGTACTCAGGGATCAAGAAAATTCGACACAAATAAGCCTATATTATTATAAACCCAATCTGTCATTGGACTCGACTCAAGGAAAAGAAAAGTATCTCGTTCATCCATTATTTTTATTTATTTACACAATACAAGGTTGAATGTCAAAACTATTGACAGGCTGCCAATGCTAAAACATCCTCTCTATTTACACGACATCGTTTTTATATCTTACACAATTCTCGTTATTAATTTGACATTTTGTACTTGACAGGATGCATGTCTGACTCATACAGTTATAAAACGCACTGGAATCTTTCGTACCTATATACCTACATGTGTTTAGCGATGTATATAATGTTGTACAAAAAGCTCTGAATCAGCTTCTTAAACGTTCGGCAAGCGGATCTCTCGGTGACGCAAGTGGCTGCTTGAACTTTAGCGTGCTCATGTCAAATGGGTATTTTATTGTATTGTAAAATGTGTTACTTTATTTCTAACAATCATTTCTATAAATAGTTTCGTTGTCAACCAAAAACAAAACCACTAGCCTAAGACCGGAATAACTCACTTTTTCTCGTTAATAAATCTCAGTAAGGTTATTCCTGAAATCGTAATGTTAACTCTATCGTAATTGCTCTGCAGTGCATTTTTCTGAATCAGATAAGGATGTTTCCCTGCTTTATGGTAAGCTAGTTGCAAGTTGGAAATTATTTTTATCAGCACTAAATAAATATTTATTTCTCCATAGAAAGCATTTAAATCATTTTTTCTAGAATTTGGCTTAAACTGTCCTAGATCATGTACGAGAACCACAGCCAAAATTGACGCAGTAGGTATCCCACGCAGACATTCCACAGTCTTCATCCCCCTATCCTCAAACATCTTATCAATATCACTGACAATATCTACCAATCAACACTATCCATATCATACCATATCTACAGTATATTAATAAGTACTCGTTGACATTGCCTGCGCAGGCGCACCCTTGAGGCCAACCGCTACGTAACCCTTTACTGTAATGTAAACCTGTTCTATTAACACTACAGTGTTTAGTAAGATGGAGTCCGATCATATTACTAGCCTCTGTAATTAATCTATACTAATATTATAAAGCTGCAGAGTTTGTTTGTTTGTTTGTTTGTTTGAACGCGGTAATCTCTGGAACTACTGGTCCGATTTGAATGATTCTTTTAGTGTTGGGTAGTCCATTTATCGAGAAAGGCTATAGGCTATATAACATCACGCTACGACCCTTAGGAGCCGCGCAGCGTGTGACACCGCGGGGAACAGCACAAATATTTATTATTAACTATAAATATTTGCAAACATTAATAGGCAATAATAAGCACTCCTTATTATTTCGCAAATACTTGCGGAAGTTAAACTTTTCTGAAAATTATTCCAGCTTTTAAATGTTTTAATAATAGAGAGCTAATGAAGCGGTTGGTTGGTGGTTTGTGTAAGTTTATAACATGACGAAAATAGAATTATAACGTTTGCCAACTAAACATTTTGCAATCAGAATCACTGCGTTACACCTAATATTATGTTTCTTACTCAATCAATCAAACATATTAGTCTGCTGTAGTCCACTGCGAGTGTAAATAATATACAGGGTTATTGGTAAAACAGTAACAACCTCTTAAGAGGTCATTGTACTCACCATTATGAACAACTTTTACTATGGGAACAAAAATCAGCTGTTCCCTACATTTTGACGAGTTATACGATCATAATGTAGGGAACAGCTGATTTTTTTTCGCGATTTCAAGTTTGGTCCCATAGTAAAAGTTGTTCATAATGATGAGTAGGTACAGTGACCTCTTAAGAGGTTGTAATAACCCTGTATATGTTTCAGTAGCGAAGGGTCATTTTTTTTAAGAGGTAAGCCGGAGTAGATATCTTTAATATGATTATAAGTATTATTTGTCAATAGGATACTGACTGTGCCATTTTTCAAAGGGAAGCCGGTATGGAACCTTCGCCACTGATATGTGTATTAAATATTAATGATACTCTCGTTACGGGTAGTCAGAAGCCCGAAAGTCTGACAACCAGTCTTACCAAGGGGTATCGTATTACCCAGTAACTGGGTTGTGGAGGTCAGATAGGCTGTCGCTCCATATAAAATATTGGTATTCAGCTGCATCCGGTTAGACTGGAAGCCGACCCCAACATAGTTGGGAAAAGGCTAGGCAGATGATGACTAGCCAGGGCCTCTGACATAAAAACCACTGATTCACATACAAGGAATACACATAAAAACATCGCAAACCAACCAAAGAACTACATACACATCAAGCCAATTGTTTATACTCAGCACGATTTTACAACAGCACACTAACACCCCAATTGCACGTCAGCCTACAATACCCAGAAGAAGAAATAGGATATGTACTGTACCTCATCCATACTTTACTTTTACAAAAAGATTCTTTTTTTATCAAGGACCATTTCTATATAATAGAATAAACCCATTAATTCCACTGCAAACTTGTTGTAAGCTAACGTGCAAACAGCGGATTACTGAATTTCTTTCTACCAAAAATTATGATGATACCGAATCCCTTCTTACAACAATGAACTCATAATACAGGAACACACAAACACTCTCACTCTTACACCTACACACACACGCGCTCGCACTCAAACGTTCTTGTACTGGACTTTTATTTTATTTGTTTAAAATGCTGTAATAACTAATAATTATGTAACAGTCTAAGAAATACTCTTGTCCTATTTTCGGGAAATGAGGGCTGTTTGTCCTTAATACAGGCTACTAAGTAGCCTAGCTAGGACATCAGATCGTAAAATTGTATTGTTACCTTCTCATCTTAGATTTAAACTATTCCTAAGTTGTCACCCTACTTTGTAACAGACTGTACCACTTTTTTATGAAATAAATTATTATTATTATTATTATAAACAAGATTGACAAGTGCAACGCTTTCCTAATTTAAATTCTTCATAGAAATAAGATCAATAAGTTTAATAAACCACAGTACAAAAAACATCGTTATGAAACGAGTCGTGCACACGATAAGTCTGTACCAGTTTTTATGAACCTTTTTTTTACTCTGTTGGCGTCTATTGAATTTGATTGACCTACTGATGTATTTAATTTGGATACCATGAAATTATATCGTATGTTGTTAATTGTAGTGCTATTAGAATAATATCATGGTTCTAAAGGGCAAATGATTCATTATAACAAGCTTTACGAGGATAATGCGATTATGTATTGTGTTGCAATAATAGCTTTAGGTATTGTTAACAAAACAGAAGTATAATATAGTATTAAAACAGTTTTTGTTAATATTTTGCTTGATGATACTTCCAATATTCCAATTTTTTTACTCGCAATCGAAAAGAAACACGGTTTTCTCCTCACGATTGAGTCATAATCAGCAAAAACCCATCTACAGTAATACTCAATTTACTAAACTTATATAACTCATCTTAACACGTAACAAAAAGTATATAAAAAAATCAAACATACAAATAAAAAATAATTTTAATGCACGTTTGTGGTGAGCGCGTTGAACTCTTTTGTATGGCACGGTGAATGGGAGCGATGCGGGGTATGAATGGGTGTCTTTGCTACTGTGAAAAGTTGAAAAACTCTCACTCAACAAGTTTTAACGTAAAAAGCGAAAGTTTTTATTGAAGAACTCCATATTCTATGGTAGTCTATGGTGTTTTGTTACTATTAAGACCTTAAGTAATCGATTGCGTAGGAAATTCATGGGAATTATGTTTTAAGTTTGTTTTTAAGGGCACAGTGCGAGTCGCCTACTAAGCCGTTGCAGCATTGCATTGTGAAATTATTATTTCTATAATATGCAATTTAAAAATGTTTTTCTTTAGTTTTAATTTAGCTACGGACCAACTAAATTATTATTAAATGTTTGTCTGACGCTCCCAGGACAGTCAGATCCGCTATCATCTTACTGCCTGACTGCAATATTTTCACCTTTGTACTGCTCTCATCATAATAAAATCGTAGCGGTATCCACAACGCCACATGCGAACAATGCGTTATAGTGACGTCAGGCAAAATCCTGCATCTCGCAAGCAGAGTTTACCGCGCAACTAGCATAGATACAACGGCCCGACATGAATCATCGGGCAGTTGCCCGCCAGACACAACACCCGTCTGTTCGGAGGATCCTCCCTTTTCTATAAAGTATGAGTGAACTGTACACCCTGTTCCTCATACTTCTATATAGTTATATAGTTTGTGTAGTAAGCAGTCGTTGTATCAATGTTAAGCTCTGTTACTAATCTAAACTAATATTATAAACCTAAGTGTCCTTTTGTTTTAATTTGTATAGTTAGTCATTTAGTTTAGTACCTAGTCTCAATAGTTAGTTATACATACAATAATGTTACCGCTTTATAAAAGGAATACTTTGTAAAGTAAAAAATATTATAAACTAATATTATAAAGAGAAAAGATTAGATTTTTTGTATGTTTGTTGGTTACGCTTTCACTCTTAACCGGCTTAACGGATTTGGATGAAATTTAGCACAAACGTAGATCATGACCTGGAGAAGGATATAGACTTTTTTTATCCTGGATCGCAGACGAAGTCGCGGGCAACAGCTAGATGACTAGGAGGAGAGAATTCACGTTCATAGTTCAACAAGTATTGTAAAACTGACGATCTGTCGTTCTCGTTCCCAGTATCCCAGTCCGCACACTAACCGCTCGAGCTCTGCGGAACCATTGGTCATTTTGCAGCAATCACTGACTTCTCTTGTCAACAAGCCAATATATATTTTTTTGCTTTTAGGAAATGGCGTCTCGTGGTTGACCTTGAGCGGTCGTGACTACATAACCGGACTATACATAATATATCCTGTGGTTGCCTTAAGTAAACTCAAAGCCTTCAGCCAGGGGCACAAGCCAATAATATTGAACAAATATATTTATACTGTAAGTATTATCTGTTGAGAAGAGCCGGAATAGCGCCGCGACGGGGAATGTGCGCCCGAGCAGCCAAGGACGTGTCGCCAGTACTCGTGCGCAGACCGCGCGGAATTGTATGTTATGTGGTTGCAATCAAATACAAAATATATGTACGTTGAAGTAATTCTTAAATAGGCATCGTTAAATATTATTTGGTATTTGGATGAAGGTAGCCGTTAGGAATTTCTTCTTCTAGCAATTGTTTCAGAGGACCAACTCTCGTAATTAAATACTTTCAAAATCTAGTCGCAATCTCATCTCAACGACAGTCAATGTCAAAAACTTGTCAAAAATGTTGGGAAATGAAAGGTAGTTTTGACAAATTCAGACCGAGATCAGTCTGTGAACGTTCTTAAAATTACGAGAATTACCCATCAGAGGCCTGCCTCAGCCAGTCAGCAGAAATATACAAGTAAGATTAAAAAACAAACGTTTAGCTAATCTAGAATTAGGAAATAAATAATAATAAATTTATAATATGAATTAATAATTAATTAATATAATATTATAATAATTTCTATCAATATTGCTATATTAAGAATTTATTTTTTAATAAACCACTACTACGTCTACCTATTTCAGGTCAGGTTATTAATCAAGCATTTCCTGATACCTCGTGTATTTTGAAAAAAAAACAGTTTAAGATTAATAGGTTTAAACCTATTATCATTTTGGAGACTAGTCACGCGCTACCACTGCTCTATAATTAAGGTAATTTGTAAATTTTTCTATTGCCTTAATTTGTAAAGAAGTGTCTAAAAAATTACAGATCACGTTGTTAATCAAATACTTCCTGGATTCAATGGGTGTTTTGGAAAAAAAATATAATTTTTGCAAAATTTTAATTTACTCAGGCCTATTATTTCATAAAAAAAACATACGCCAGCCACACTTAAGCAAATTCGGCCATTTTTTTTTAGCCATTAAGCCTTAAAACAGGTACCTAGCGTTCTTATTAGAACCCACTAAACCAGTTCCCTAATCCGTGTTGATAACTTGATAATATGTCGTTTGACCTTCACTACAATTAGAAGAACCAGGTCTCAACATCGAGATATTGATTAAAATACATAGCAGGTGTTCTTGAATATAACATTATAGAGAGGTTCTATAGGAGGGCATTTAGATTAGTTTTTTATGCGGTCAGTGTTTAGTACCCACGTTTCTAAACTAATTAAAATGCATTATACCTATAGCAGAGTATAGAAAAAAGGATACTAGCACAGAAGTGATAGTAGTTATATATTACTAGCAGCGTCCCGCGGTTTCACCCGCGTAAGTTTCCATTCCGTGGGAATATCGGGATAAAAAGTATTCTATGTGTTAATCCAGGAAATGGTCTATCTATATGCCAATTTTCATCCAAATTGTATGAACGGTTTACGCGTGATTGAGTAACAAACATCTTCCGCCTTTATAATTTTATTAGTGTGAGATAGTAGGAAAAACGTGATTTTTTCTTAACTTCATTGCATAAAATTCATCGTGCGCCAATTCATGCGAATCGCATAGAAAACAAAATATTATTTAAAAGTGACGATTCGCGCGTTTCGGGCGACTAAATTCTTACGAATCCACTAATAAGCCGCTATGTACTTAATATTAGTTTTATATGCAGTCAATATGTTTAATAGGACACGTTTCTTTGAAACAAATTTTGGAGTCGTATTAACTAACAAGCAGTTTAGTAATAAGTCAAAAGGGTTTTAAAGCAGTAACTGAAGTACTAATCGGTTGACAAGATTTTAAGAAGCCATTTGTACACAATCATAGTATGTGACTGTCTTAAAAGCTAGATACAAGGTCATCAAATTGAGTAGGTCGAGTAGGCTTTGAAATCCTAACCACAGACATGCACTAAAGACTATAATTACGTAATTATGCTAACAGCGATAGAAGCTAGAAAATCAGCACAATCTTTTGAATAAAAATATAGATATCTGTGTGTGATAAATCTAAAAATACCTATGTCACCTACACACTAAAACTGAACATATATAGTGCTATAACTATAACACATCATACTGTGAATTATAAAGTGCGGTATTTGAAAAGAACATAAATATAGATTCGCGAATTCTCAAGGACGATCATTAACATTTGTAATATTTTTTTTATTTCTATAGACTGCTATTAAAAATACCAGTCATGTTTAACTTTAAATATTAGATATTAATGTATTCAATTGACATCTTTATTTTTAGATACAGAAGTGCCTTTTAAATCTGCGAATGATTTACATAACATAATCAGCCTATAATAATGTTCCCACTGCTGGGACACAGGCCTCCTCTCTGTGCAGGGACTAGGCCGTAATCCACCACGCGGATCCAGTGAGGGTTGGTAGACGTCACATGCCTTCGAAATTTTTGGTTCTAGGACATGCCGGGTTCCTCACGATGTTTTCCATCACGGTTTTGAGAGCAGTGGTGACGAAATTAAATACATAAAGTAAAGTGCCTCTCTGGGTTCGAACTCACGACCTACAACTCGTAAATCCGGGCTGATACCACTGGGCCACTACTGCGAGGAGTCTGCGACAGACTTTTTGTAGCACCGATAATCGGACCGATTTTTCCTCCGATTCTTATGACCGACTCAACATACACGTCCGACACTTTGTCTTCAACACAACGTCCTTCCCTAGCAAGTGCATGCGGCCGAGTGTCGGTGAGAACATTTCCGAACGTTCCATTTTTCACCGATAATATCCGATCGGTCGGGATGCACCGATTTCTGACCGACTTATTGTAGGACGTGTGCGTTGCACTATTGCCATCAGTACGTTCTATTTTTCACCTACAAAAATCGGTCACCGATTATCGGACGGGCGGACAGCCTTAATAATATTTTACTACCAACAAGACTAAATTTAGGATTTTCCAATTCAATAAATGGATTATCTCCGACTCTGTAAGAAATATCATTTACTACCACTCAAAGATCGACGTGAGATTGCTGACTATTTATTCTTATTAAAAATCTTTAACAATAATATTGACAGCCCTGAGTTATTATCTAAATTTTACTTCAATGTTCCAAACAAAACATTTCGATTTATACAACCCTTACGTGTACCTCATAGTTCTACTAATTATAGGCAGAACAGTTATATTGTGCGTGCGAGCAAAAATTTTAATAAAATATGTAAACAACACGATTTGGATCTCTTTACAACCAGTGCGACCTCAGCTAGAAGGTGTTTAAGCCTCAATTTTTTTAAATAGCTGCAGTGCTTTTTGATTTATTTTTCTTTTCTTTTTCTCTCTCACTTTTTATTAAGTAATAATAATAATATGTATCTGCTTAAAACACAAGTACACAATTGCAAAAACAAGTAGTTATTCTAATAATTCTGACTATTAAATAGAGTATAATTAAAGTGAATGTTACTGCTTGTATGCTCACAACACAAATTCTATTCTAAGTCTAAACGCGAAGACTTGTAATTGGCTTTCTGTCGACTATTGTTTGCTTTTTTTGTTTCCTTTAGCTGTAAGTCTTCCATGATGTAATAAATAAATAAATAAAGCAATCTTTAGCAACAATAGCCGAAACTTGAAACCGTACTAAAACCATCCAAAAGGTCTCAGGTTCAAATTCTATGACCTATTGTGGCATAACATTTGGAGGCATGGCAACAGTGCTTATATCTTGAAAGTCAGGTTTAAAGGTTAGTATTCAATAAACTATTTATCTTTATACAATAATTAATGGCATTCTTGTAAAGTCATCTAGGTTACACAAGTTAAATGCTAAAAATGAGAGAATTCTTGTCGTGCTTAATGTAGTTTCCAGTGATTTATAATTAAGTACACAATAATTAATATTTTGTTAATCTTAAAGGCAGTTGGAAGTATAGGAGTACCTAAATAATTATTTATGTGTGAATGGCTTGACCCAAAGATGGCCTTTTGTCGATAATTATTTTAGTAATGGCTACGTTCTGAAGTGTTGTTTTAATAATTTGGTATTACTTTAAGGGTGCGTACACACGAAGCGCGAGGGGGGGCACAAAGCTAATCAACTTTATGGATTAGTGATCAATTAAAACTAATTTGACCCCCGTACCGATTAACGCCAAATTTATTTTTTCGTTGATAATAATCTTAGATTATAAACACCTCGATCGACTCAGGTTTCCAAACACAAGATCATTTTGCGTTCTCGCTTGAGTTTATAATAGAAAGGTTTAAGCTTTAGTATCAATATTTTACGGGACTGAAATATATATATCTTACATAATTTATCTTACAAGTGAAGCTACTAGTTTTCTCTTCGATCCGTAAACGTTTCAACGTGAGGAGATAAATCGGTTTAGAATTAAAATGATAATCGGTTTGCAAGAGAATCTCGAGTCCAAGTGACTACGCATTACGTAAAGTATTTCAAACCTGTATCAGTTGTTTAACATTCCGGACGCACGCACTGGTATAAATAAATTAGTAGGTACGATAGACAACTTTAGCTTTTAATAAAACCTTTTAGGAATAGTTACAGGTAACCCAGAAGAAGGTTGCGCTTCGGAAATCTTCGTGTTTTCGAATTAGAACGAGAGTCACAGAGTAACCCCCACAGAGGCAACATTTTTTATCTGCCGCGTTTTGGTCTGGTACTGCTTTAAGGCTGATACCAAAACTTCAGCAAAAGTTGGAGAAGTTACAGCTCAACTCAAGTTGATTTGAAGTCTGACTACAGTTTTTGCCTTAAGCTTATAATCATGACCTGAAATTGTGTGCCAAAAATCGTCGTGGCTTTTAAAAACCCTGTTTAAATATTTAAATATTCCAGTTTAAAGATCAGAGGAGAGGAGGCGGAGGTTTGAGGGTAGTCATGATTTTCAGTAGTGTTTTCCAACGTCTTTTTCAGTGTCAGACAATTACTCAATTCCTTAAACTGGGAGTTACGAGATCAGCGAGAAAGTTTTACAAACCTGAACATTACACAGATCCATTAGCCAGACTCTCTTATTAGTTTAACGACTACTTATAACATACTTACGTAATGTAAGCACTTGTTCTTAATTAGCTGCTGTCAGCTAATTAAGAACCATTTTAATTGAGTTTATGTAGACATTAGATTTTTCTAATTTTATTTTGCGTAACATTTTCTGAAATTGTCAGTCACTTTGTCGACTTTGAGAAAAGGAATCTATGTCGAGGGTTTCATAATTATACCCTGAACATATGAACTTCTCAGGAGAGGTGTCTTCGAGTTGATATATCATCAATATTTTCATCTGATGAGACCATCAGAATATATATTCTATTCCTATATAATTATGCAGGAAGTGCAGGAACATCGATATTTAACCCATGAATGCAGTACCTATATGATTCTGGATATCCTGCGTTGAAAATGTACATCGGTTTTTTTTTTATGTTGTACGCGGCGTCCTACGTAGTTAATGCACTTATCTATGAAACAGCTGTTTCTTTTTTTTTATACCTATTAAAAAGTTCTACACTAGGGATTTACAATCATGTGCTGAATTCATGGTTTCAGTTTGCGCGCCGATGTCAGGGGCAAACCTGTATTAGAGTTTAATTATCTTAATTTATTTGGAGTCAATGCAGGACGTCTTTTTCTATAGTGGACTGTTTTGAGAGGATGTTCTCATAATCACCATGTTTGCCTATAGACTACAGAACGTAGTTACTTTATTATTGCCAATTTTTTCCTATTAATCGATCTGTAATAAATATCCTGAATGGTCGAATACCAATGAATGTGAAACCTTATTTGTAGCTGGTAAAACATGGTAGGTAATCATGTTTGTTTGTAGTCAGTTTTCTTATTAATTCTGTGTCTGAAGAACGTGTTGCTACTAAGCAGTATTGGGCAAAATGTAATCTAACTACTGATTACTAACTACGACTACATAAAGTAGTTAGTAATCATAACTACAAACTACATAAAAAAATCGAAAAATGTAGTTAAAAATTTTGACTACTAACTACAAATTGTAGTTGCAATCACAATTACTTGATTACTTTTTATAACTACAGATTTAACGTTGCGTCACACGCGCTCGCGTCGTTCATGTAAGTACATGAACGACTATCGCGCGTGTTTCGACTTGTCGTTTGGTAGGTAGTTAGAGCATCGCGTTGTAGTCGCGTGTGTTAGAGCAAGAGCGCACTATAGCACGCTCTCGCTTTCGCTCGCTGCATGTCGGTACAATTATTATTTGATTCGCAAATAATTTGAATTAAGTTGATGTTTGCCGAGTGATTTTATTTTTAGGGTTCCGTACCCAAAGGGTAAAAACGGAACCCTATTACTAAGACTTCGCTGTCTGTCCGTCCGTCAGTCCGTCTGTCTGTCACCAGGCTGTATCTCAAGAACCGCGGTAGCGAGACAGTTGAAATTTTCACAAATTATGTATTTCTGTTGCCGCTATAACAACAAATATTAAAAATAAAATAAATATTTAAGGGGGGCTTCCATACAACAAACGCGATTTTTTTGCCCTTTATTGCTCGATATCAATAATGGCAACAGGTTGGCACTTGAAATATTCACAAAATACTCAGTTGTATTTTTACTTTAATAATAAAATAAATATTTAAGGGGGGCTCCCATACAACAAACGTGTTTTTTTCGGCGTTTTTGCCTTGTGGTACGGAACCCTTCGTGTGCGAGTCCGACTCGCACTTGGCCAGTTTTTTTGATTACATGTCAATAAAAAGTAATTAAGATCTGATAAGCATAGGTACATAATATCTACGACTAATCCTTGCATTTGATTATTCATGAAAATAAACATAGGTATGTGCAATAAACTGTTTTTTCTTTATGCAGCCATATTCCAAAACATATATTACTACACATTACATGTTTATTTAATTGCAAAATATAAGTTCATAAAACTTAATTAATCAGTAACTACTAGATTGCAGCAATCAAATTAACAACTACTTAATGTAGTTTGATTATTGTAGTTAAGTTACATGTAATCATAACTACATGTAGTTAACTACTTTTAATCGTAACTACATGTAGTTAACTACTTTTAATCGTAACTACATGTAGTTAACTACTTTTAATCGTAATCAGTAACCAGATTACAAAATTGTAGTTGACTACGCCCTACACTGCTACTAAGGTCATAATCGAGACTCAGGCTTATAAATAGTATTTTAAGGCATACAATCTGGCAGCCAAATGGAAATGGAGATGATTGACTTTTAGATTTCAAATAAAGCAACATTGGTCAGTGGGTCGTCTTAGGGGATTTTATTTTAATTTTTAAATTACCTATTAAATTTTTAAATAATACCTACAACAGTCAAAAAGACATAAGATTTAATTACCAATTTAATTCCTAACCGCGCATAACCAAACAGAGAAATTTTAATCCCCTGAGAAATCGCGAAACAAATCAAGTGAAATTCCGTAGTCGATTTTACTCGATACTACCATTGATACCGATTAAATTATTAACCAGTTTGTTACCCAACTAAGCCGGACTCAGATAAATTCCTTGCCTTTCGTAAAAGTGACTAATTTCGACGATTACGTATGACGTATAAAGGCATATTATGCGGTTACGAAACTCGACTAACGCACATTGATTAAGCTGAATCACATTAACACTGGCTTTCTTGCATGTAATTTAAAAAGAAAAGTTTTTTGTCTATGTTAATTTATTTTTTTAAGGACCATTAAGATTTTTTTTTTCTTAAAAATAGAACTTACCATTTTAAATATCGTATAAAACGAACTCGTCCTGTCAAAGTTCCCCATCCTTATAAAACGTAGTACACAAAGAATCTATCGATTGTACTTTTTAGAACACTACTGTTATTCACATTATTCACAACATCACATGCGAACTAGATCCAATGCACATTAATAAAAAAAACTATATTGACACTGGCCGTGAACACGCGATTTTAGAAAAAGTTATGAAAAGTCGCGTTCGAAATTCAAGTTTTGGCGGGAAGCGTTCACTCGCGCGGGCTGCGCGCCACAGACTGGCAATATGGCCGCCGATTTTTTTGACGGTTCACACGAGTCGATTCACTTTCTACGACCTTACGGCGTATGCGACTCGTAATTAAGAATAAAGATTTACGTAATACGCCGATGTAACCCATGTCAAATTTGATTTCCGCGAATATTTCTGTTTTAGGACACTTGTCTGTAAGTGCGCTAAAAAATTTGAGGTTTTTGGCGCTTATTTCCTCAGAGTTTGTAAAAATTGAGGGTAGTTAAACATTACGAAAGGTTCAAAATTCTTAGATATTACTTTCCACATGTTTAGCCTATTGAATGGATACACTAGAAGTAACCAATCGTACCTATACACCATGATCATGATCAGAAATATATTATGCTGTGAAAATCAAGCACATTTGAAATGTGCTCCACCAAAAAGTGTCAGTCACAAATCAATGCGTTTTATCTATTAACGCCATCTATATGTCTTCATTAACCATTCTACAATCTTACATGCACTATTTTCCACCTATAAATAGATACTAGACTCAGAAGCGAATCTCTTATATTGTAACAAGTTCTCGACCTTAAAATCATTAGGTAAAGTAATGGTAAAGTATGGATCCGGTTCACCTAACCTTCAGCCTAGATCGAATACTGACTTTGTGAACTGTACCTACGTTGCAATCCAAAATTTATTGACCTTTAACTGATGAAAGGTATTTAATACAGTTTGATAAATAAAAACATAAAAACTTTGAGTACCTACACCCATAATCATTGGGCTTTGGAAAACAGACCGATGTTTTTTTTTATTTTTCGTTTCAGGGAAATCGGTAGATCGCCCTTCATTAGCGCTTCATGGACCAGTAGCTTTTCCAGGCATTTTCGATGCAGCGATCGATTTCCTTAGGCATCGTCCTAATACAACGCGAATGCGCGATCATCGCGCGAGTAAGCGACGCGATCATCGCGTATTCGCGTGATAGCAAAAACTGGGTGTCCTAATAGAACGCGAATACGTGATCATCGCGCAAATTTACTACGCGAGCGACAGTGGAGTATCTAGTTTGGCACTGGCACGGTCGGTACCAACAACCATAGACGTCAGACGATCAATTTTTGCTGTCGGGAAATATTTCGATGACCTATTTTATAGGTTTACATATTTTATAGATTTTCAAACATTTGAGTCGCGTGACCGCGTCGTGCGATTTTCAGTTAGAACACCTATTCGAGTTCAATATGTTTGATCGCGCGTTCATACAAACTAAATTCGCGCGAATAGATTTTCAAACATTTGTGTTGAGCTGATTTAACAACCGACTTCCAAAAAACACTATAAGGTGAAAAATAATTTTAATTTCGGAAGTCGGTGTCTTTGGATTTGTATTTTTGTTTATTGCCACCGACTTACGAAATTAAAATTATTTTTCACTTTATAGTGTTTTTTGGAAGTCGGTTGTTTTTTTTTGTAAAAAAGTTTTTATTTTTTACTTTTTAGTGGGTCAGTTTGTAATTTATCTAAGTTACAATAGCCTAATGTCAACTGCTGATCACCTTTTACAAAATATTGCTTTTCCCGATGTTTTTAAGAACCAGGAGAACTCCTCAACAACCACTCACCATACGCATTGTGACGAGGATACAGTGGGACTACCTCAGAACTATCTACTTTCGAACAAAAAAAGAATTTTGAAAATCCGTCGACAATTGGCGGAGTATTCGATGAACAAACATAAAAAAAAAAATATACAAACATCCGAACATAGTACCTCCTCCTTTTTGTGAAGTCGGTAAAAAGAGTGTCCATGGAGTTTCTTGCCCGTTCTTCTCCATAGGTAGGTATCTACGCTTTGGAATGGGCAACTAGCTTCATATTTTTCTGACTGACCGACTTCTTGACAATTCAAAAGTGCCTGTCAATGGTTTTATTGAAATAAATGCTTTGAGTTTGAGTTTGAGCTGATGTTGAGAACTGGATGATTCTGTTCAAGTACCTAATGGCCTCGAACCCATAACTTTTAAAACGGTGAGATCCATCACATCTTTTTGAAAGTTAAGGCAAGGCCAAGACTGAGAAACAAAGAGAGGACACAACACCTTTTTGGGAACAGCCATCGAATGGACTGACGAAATGCATTTTGTACTTATGCTGTTCATATTCCTTCTTTACGAAAAAAACAAATTATCGAATGGCACCAGTCAATTAAAGTGATTTATGTCGTAGCCCCGTTTTACTGCGTAAGTAAAGTCGTCAATACGTAAGACACTTATAATACACTAAAATTATACACTGATGGATTAATTAGTGCCTATCGCTTTCCTTTTCCCGGTTTTAAATTACAAAGTGCGTACCAACCTAAGTAATTGCAATGGAGTATTAGTTATTTATTATAATCTCCACGCAGTAAGGTAGGTTTAATAGTGGTCCAAGATTTAAATTATTGCGTAGGTATTCCACCAACCCGCACTGGGCCCACGTGGTGGATTATGGCTCATTTTCCCCTCACCGAGAGAAGGCCTGCGTCCTATCAGTGGGAACATTATAGGCTGATTATGGGTTTGCTTATGCGTAAGTAGGTATACTTAAATCCAGTGCACTTGCTACTAACCGCAAGCGACTGACAAAGGCCCTGCAAAATGTTGTAACTGTAGTTTTTTGGCAGAATAAGGATAAGATAAGAATGGAAATGAAATAGTGCGTCTACCAACACTTCCAGAGATATCAAAACGGCAGGTGCTTACGTAGTTCGCATGTCAGTTTTGACTTCTTCTTTGTGTCTAAACACAATATGCCGAAGGTACGCGACCGAAGTTCGGCATGATTACGCCTGCAATGCTATTCAACGCAACGTAATTTCGGCACAATGTGTCGTCAGTAGCAGGTGTAATCATGCCGAACTTCGGTCGCATACCTCCGGCATAGTGTGTTTAGACACTTTGTATCGCTGGCACGACTCTATTTTAGATCTTGTTGGACCAAAACTTCGCCACTTCCACGGCGCGGCGTCGTCGGTGGCAGCGCAGAGGTCACTTTGACTGCATGTTTTGTGACAGGGAGCAAGATAGGAGGTGGAGCATGATTTGCGACAGTTTAACTAAATCACTATAATCTGGCCTCTTACATACTCAGCCTACAATGTTCCCACTGCTGGGACACAGGCTTCCTCTCTGTGAGAGGTGCCCGGCCTTTTACTCTATTGAAACTCCGTAGTAGGTACGTTAGGCCAGCTCAGGGTCAAGTATTACTACTGACATGCAGTCAAGGAGTTCTCGTATCAGAAAGGAACAATTAAATATCGTGGCATTCCCATCCGAAAACTGAGTTCAAGAATGATCCAAAGTAACCTCCAAAAAACACCACAGAAGTCTGAAATACTTTTTAATAGCTTTATCAAGTTTTTTTGTAAGGCGCGCCTGTCTAGTCTGCAGCCGGACTGCATTCCAGCCTTTTCGTTGAACCGGTCACGCGTGATCTAGGACACATGTTGAAGGCTTGCTCATGTGACGGAGAAGGGCGGTTGATAGTGACAGATATATGTATTTTTAAACGAACTAAGTTGTTATTTAGCTCGTGTGTTTCTTTAGCCTTCTCGTGAGTGAGCTGAGTTTCCTGTGAGGCTGCGGAAGTCTTTTCTAACCAGGAAGTCAGGTTTTTTACATCTGTAAGTAACCTAATTTTTGTATACCAGAGTTGCAAATAAAGAAACTTACAGTCCGGCCGTCGTCGACTGAATGTATTGTTGACACCGCCGTCAGTTTCTTAGTATAATATACGAATATGTGTTTTGCGAATTTGATCTTAAAATAGCTAGCTACTAGAAATGTCGCAATGACAGGTGTCAGGAACGTATTCTCTCGACGGATGGACTCTATTTGTTACGTTTTTTATTAGGTTCCGTACCCAAAGGGGAAAAACGGGATTCTATTAGGTACTAAGACTTCGCTGTTTGTCCGTCCGTCTGTCTGTCACCAGGCTGTATCTCAAGAACCGCGATAGCTAGACAGTTGAAATTTTCACAAATTATGTATTTCTGTTGCCGCTATAACAACAAATACTAAAAACAAAAAAATAAATATTTAAGGGGGGCTCCCATACAACAAACGTGTTTTTTTTGGTGTTTTTGCCTTGTGGTACGGAACCCTTCGTGTGCGAGTCCGACTCGCACTTGGTCAGTTTTTTTTTATTTTATGAGCTTGGTGACTGCCTCTATAGAAAAAATCCTTTCATAAAATACATTTTCCAAATATTTTTTTTTCCATTTCCATTTGATTTGATTTCCTTTTTCCCCTATTCAGCGCATTTTTAGCAGTGGACATATTAGGACTATGTCTGAGATACCATCATCACCAGATGACTGAATTTCTTCCTTTCAGCACCTTCATTGCGTAACACACTATAACGCGTCCGCGGTCAGTTTCCCTCAGTCGTCAGTTTATTTAATTCGCCAGTCAATCAAAATCTGTATCATTTTGAAGTACCTATATTGGTAAACCATTGCTTCATAAGTTCGAAAAATATGTCTACTCAAGGACGTAAATAATGCAATGAATGTTATTGAACTGTTAAAATGAAAGCGGATTTATCACGAGGATATGGTAAAGAAACAATGCAAAAGGACAGGATAAAGTATCTACATGTAACGTCCCTAAACCAACAATGTTTTCTTTCAAAGACAGAACAGTTACAAAACAAGTCTTGTAACAAGTTTCTCCGGATACTTTTTTTGTAATTTCATTGACAAATAAACTTTCCTTGGGCGTCGTATTCCGCACACGGCGCAGGCGCAAAACAAAGAGAATTACCGCGGTATCTAACAGAGCAGAAGGTCATCTTATAACAATGGAATTTAGAATTTAAGTCTCTCACTATGTTTAAAGAGCCTCTCATACCCTAACCCTGAACAGTTGTTTGCATCCTGCGCTGCGGTTATATTGTAGCGGTATCTACAACGCCACATGAGAACAACGCGTCATACTGACGTCACGCAAAACCTGCATCTCGCAAGCAGAGTTTACCGCGCAACTACCATAGATACAAGTGATACAACGGCCCGACATGAATCATTGGGCAGTTGCCCGCCAGACACAACACCCGTCTGGTCGGAGGATCCTCCCTTTTCTATAGAGTATGAGTGAACTTTACACCCTGTTCCTCATACCTCTATAATATTACTGATTTCGAACGATTGTCGAGTTAAGAAAGTTCCTAGCATCTTCTTAAGCATCAAGCGCAGTTTCAAAACGTGGAATGAATCCAAGTCTCAACGCTAGTGAGTAAGTACCTAAGGTCGGTAACGTGGTGCCTAGCCTAGCCATTCCTGAGTTGGCATGAGAAGAGACCCAGTTGCTCTGCCTGTGGATACTACTCTGTAGTGGAAACATTACAGACTAAGTATTCTATTCTATTCTACAGACTTTACCTGTTAGCTATCAGTGGCGTAGGTTCCATACAACTCGATTCCTACCCTTTGAAAAATGGTCAGTATTCTATAGAAAAATAATAAAATCATTTTAAAGATATCTACTCCGGCTTACCTACCTCTTACAAAAATTGACCCTTCGCTACTGTTACCTATATCTCTCATTCTGTGTATCTTCTGTGCTCACCTTCTCTACGGTATCGCCATGTTTGCCTCGACGTCCGTGACGAGACTGCTGATCATATGAAATTCTGAACAAGTCAGTGAACTCCGCAACACATTATGAAATCATTGATTGATTTCGAAAAATCTCCTGATACAATTATTGTTTTCTTCGTCTTTACTATGTGTATCAAAAATATTGCCAAATATAACAACCCGCTAACCGATATGATGTACCTAATAAGCGCAGTCTGTATTCAGTACCTAATAAGGGAAACGGCGTTTACAATGCAGTTCATTAAAATTAGCTTCAGGCAATTTACAGTAGGTTACCCGTTATGTTACCTTGGTAACGGGACCCTCTCCATGTGCTGATGGTGATCACGGGGGTGGTTTTAGTGAGGTAAGAATCCCACAATCCCTGGTATTTTTCCCCAAAGTCCAGGCGCCTTTTGAAGGTTTCCCCCCGAAACTTCACTTACATTTCTGACAGCTGAAATCACCCAACGGATTTAACGGATTTGAATTAACGGTACTAAGACGAACGCAGCCCTAATGCGCTAAGCAGGCTGATAGACCACATTTCATCTAGTTGTCCCAACTGCGCAACAGCAAAGACACGGTTGATTATATCTATGTTTTTCGCGTTAGTCTTTCTAAGGTAGGTACTTATTTTGGTAGCCATGAATTCAGTAGCGGGTGTAGGTAGGTATTTACAAATTCATATTCAGCAATTCAGATTTCTTCAAATACACAATTAACTAATTAAGATTCTCTAATGTCTGTCTATCATTTCGGCCTAATGTCCGCCAGACCGGTCGAAGCTGTCGGCACATCAAGCAAAAAGCCTGCGACGGAAACGGATATTATAGGTAGCTAGATTATTGCGATATTTTGCGATTGACTTTCAAGACACGCGTTGCGTTCAATTTTGCATAAATTTGGAGGTGAAATAAATAAAATTCATAATTATTCATGGTTTTCTTCAAACATGAAATTATGAATAATTTCTTTGATTTGAATTACGTTAAGGGCGTTCACTAATAATATTTTTGGCAGGTTTGGTATGTTTCTAAAAAACCGGCCAAGAGCGCGTGTCGGGCCACGCACAGTGTAGGGTTCCGTAGTAGCGCGTTATCACAATTCCAAGTCATTTTAGAAGACCTATTCAACGATACCCCACACGATGGGGTAGACGACGAAAAAAATATTCATCCCCACTTCACAAGTAGGGGGGGGAGCTATCCTAAAAAAAAAATATTTTCCAAAATTTTATTTTACTACTTTGTCGGCGTAATTGATATACATACTCCTAACGGTCTCTTAGCAAAACCTCGGACAGACAGACATGACGAAACTTTATGGGTTCCTTAATTGTCAGAACTACGGAACCCTAAAAACGAGACCCGTGCCACTGACTTGATGATGTAAATAATATGTCCTAGTCAATGATATTCTAATAAATATCATTGGTCCTAGTTGTAATTTATGCTGCGCACTGCAGCGAGGGCAAGATGTAAGTACCTATACCTACCTACTTCATTGAAGAACATTCCTGTTATTTTTTGGTCACCCGCCTCAGGGGAGTGTTCTGGGTCTGGGCGCAGGTTACCATGACATTTACGGATACTAGATGTAGGTGCCTCCCATGGGTCGTAAGGACAAGCGTACAAAAAAGATAAATTATAACATTATTTTTTTAATATACTTAAATCTCTAAATTCATGTAGTCAACGCCATCTTTTGTAAAAACGGTATACTACAAGTTTTATACAGTGTTGCTAATACAAATTATAATAGATGATAGAATGTTTTACGATCATAACTATCATCAGCTAGATTTCACCATCATACATAGAGAAGCTATAGCTAATTACCAAAAAAGATTTTTATTTGAATGAATAAAATATTTGTAAGGAAAAAAGGAAAAACAATAGCAAAAAAAAACATGAATGTATTTTTACAAGGGCAACATTGAAAATACAAGTGTCAAATGAGATATCGCGGAGTGCGGACGGACGGCTGTTCCTAATATTTTATAAATATGAAAATAAACGAAACATTCTAAACCAATTTACATTTTATAACATTCCGATTAACCTATAGTGAAATGGTGTGAAAAACGTTTTGTATCTGTGAAGTGGGACGAGAAAAACCTGCAAAATGGCAAAGTGAGTGAAAAATTTATTCTGTTTAGATTTTAAGTGGATTATTGGCTAGTAACTCAATACAAGTGTCACCTAAGCGATGTTGCGGTTGATTAGACACGGCTGATGAAACCTCCGGTTACAAATGTGTTTAGTCTTCAATAATATTAGAGGAACTAATCATCTAAGCTTCATGAGTTTTTTCGTCTGCTTAGCTTGTACTGAGATGCGATGTCGCAATGATATTTTAAATATTAAGGGTCAAGGGGTTTAAAAACAAAACAACAAACAAGGAAAAATTATACTGTTTTGGAATTAAATATTTAGACATGAGATTTCATAAAATACTTGTACCTACTAACACTGTAGTCTGTAGTGTTATCAAATTTTTTCAGTAGTTATCAACAATGTATAATGTGCTTTCTCTTAAAAATAATGCATAGAAATTATGTGCATTTTTTACCATTAGCAACTTCTATAGAAGTCAGTTATAAAATACATTGGCATATTTTAAGATAAACAATATAATATCTTTAGACAAATAAATAAAATTGAAGTCTGTTTATAACGTGAAAATATCAGCTTTTTAGGGTTCCGTACCCAAAGGGTAAAAACGGAACCCTATTACTAAGACTTCGCTGTCCGTCTGTCTGTCTGTCTGTCACCAGGCTGTATCTCAAGAACCGCGGTAGCTAGACAGTTGAAATTTTCACAGATGATGTATTTCTGTTGCCGCTATAACAACAAATACTAAAAACAAAATAAAATAAATATTTAAGGGGGGCTCCCATACAAAAAACGTGTTTTTTTTCGGCGTTTTTGCCGTCTGTCTGTCGCCAGGCTGTATCTCAAGAACCGCGGTTGCCTTGTGGTACGGAACCCTTCGTGTGCGAGTCCGACTCGCACTTAACCAGTTTTTCTAAATGCCTTAATACTTATAACAAAAAAAAAACATTATTTTTATATATTTGTCTGTCTATTTGTTTGGGCTAAACTCTGAAACAGGCTGGACTGATTTTGATGAAATTTGATTCAAATTTTAAAAAGTAGCCTATGACCTGAAGCTTTTATCAACATACCACTCGGGCGAAGCCATGGGCTGAAGCTAGTGTAATATAAAAAAGGTGAATCAAAAACTATGTAGAATAGTTACTTTAAAGATCTTTTTACAAACATCAGTCTACTGTAGACTTTATCACAAGTGTCTGCTGGTGTTAGGTTTCCTACTTCAGCTATGCTACCAAAACCTCGTCCATCAAATATTATACAACACATAAACAATCCATATGAGAAACAAGGGAAAACCCTTGAAACGATGGCAGGATGACTTGGTGAGAACGGCTGGAAAGACATGGACTAGACAGGCAAGGAACAGGTAGAATTGGAAGGGGTTGGAGGAGGACTTTGCCGAAGGGCACACAGACAACCAAAACTGATATTGAACACAACATAATATTCATTACAATCACTCCATATTATTTTTATAAATGCTAAAGTAACTCCATCTTGGTCTGTTACCTTTTCATGCCTTAACAGCTGAACAAATTTTGATGAAATTTGGCACACAGGTAAAATGGATTTGTTTGAGTTGAAATAAAATAGTTTATTGCCAACAAGGGCAATTAATTGTTAATTATAATACAGTCAACACATTGGAGTCCTTTTTGACAACAAACTATATTATTTCAAAGTTAAAATTTGTTTTAAAGTTTCATCATGATTCATCCCTGCATTCGTATTCACCCCGTTCGATGGTAGGTACCCATGAACTAGTTAAGGAAATAGGATACCTTTTATCTCAGCAAAGGTGCAGGCATAAGCTGATATCTAATATTATATTCTTGTCCACAGGGAAATGATGATAGTGTTTGTCTATGACACACTGTGTTGTACCTCTGAGGAGGATGATCCCATCAATGCGGTGCTGTACTTCCATCCCGGATGGGTGTCCGACACACAGCGGCATGCACTTGCAGGACAGGTTGGTGCAAACTTTATTCATTTAATTAATGCAGCGGCATGCGGTGCAAGATGGAAGGTGAGCCATTGTCTGTGGAGAGACACCACATACGCACCGGAGGTCTGAGCATTCCATGAACCCCACTTGTGGAGGTTGCCCTTACTGCAACCTACTTGGGTACAATGTCTATTTAAGGTTTTCCAAGTAGGCCACGGTAGCTCTGATAAGACACTCTAATGGTTTTATTTTCCGTGTAAGGGTTGTCTTTATATTATCTATGCCAATGGAATAGTTTGTAGGGAGCTAGCTATCGTAACTTTAGAGATATCGTCGTTTTAATCAAACGCGGCGGAATCGCCAGTGACGCGACCGGCGCATGCGCCGACGCAAACGCTGCACGCCAAAACCGCTGTCGCTCAAAGGGTTATACAAATATTGTTATAAGTAGATAATATTAAGAAATGACCATTTGATGTAACTAATGCATATTTATAGACATTAAAATGTCTAAACGGAGAAGAAGCTAAGCGCTACTAAAACGTAATTTATTTAGTTTTTTCTTCTGTGAGGGTATCCAATTCTTTTTATTGCATGGTACAATACGACAACATAGGCACTAAAAACTTTCGCGCATGTTCTCTCACTCGCATCATGTCACCATTTGGTTCCAAAAAAATCTTACTGCGCAGCGTTCTGCGCAAAGTTCAGGCCCGCCAAGTTACGTCGGTCGTATTGTATAAGATTTTATTTTCCCTTTATTCAGAAACGTTGCTTAAAGTTAATTAGTGATAAGCGACTGTTTAAACATACATTTTTGAACTTTGAAGTCACAAACCTTTAATCATCGTTTGTAAATAAACCCCATAATGTTTGATTTAGATAAGGTATTATATAAAGAATTCGTTGTGGTGAAAAATGTAAGTTAAAATTAGAATTTAATTTATTATTTTCTGTATAAACTAGATCAGCAAACAATTAAAATCAGATCAGGAATAGTGGTATTTTTTCAAAATTATCTTCTCAAATTACACCTACCTAACTGCCTGTCCTCTTCATATAATCCCTCAAGGGCGGCGCGCGCCGAAGCCGGCTAAGCCTAGCAATGTTCATTCTTAATCTATGAGAAAATGGCCTATATAATTGGCTTACCTCCCTAACTTTCTAGGGTATATCGTATGCCAGAGAATTCTCCAGGGAGAGTGCGGATTAATTTCGCGGAAGATTGCTTTTGTTATCACAAAAGCATGGAAACAATACACCGCGTACTGTTGATTGAAAATGTCTTTCGTTTATCTTACAAATTCGTTGATAAGAATTCGCTAATGAAATAGTCCTATGTAGAGAGCGTTGAAAGCTTCGTCCAAAGCTCTGTCTGTATAAGTACGTAGGTAATAGAATTGTCCGAGTAGGCCAGTCGATATATTCTGGAAAAATCGCACCGTGAAAACTTAGGTAAAGTGGCTTGAAGTGAACTGTGAATAGTGTCAATTCCTAGAATCGTGGAATGACAGCTCAGTTTAAGCTCACTTTACTTAAGTTTTCCCGGTGAGATTTTGCAGAATAAATCGGCAGTTTGAGTACTACAGTTTAAAAAACACGTGCCTTCCGAAATACGAAACTGTACAAAACCCCAGCGCCAACCAATCACCTGACTTGGCATTCTAATACCTAATTAAATTATTCAACAATTAACAGAACACATCACTTATGTGAGCGAGCATAGTTTACGAACTTGTTTTGACTGTCTAATATGGTAGGCAGACTTGATTACCTATGTAGTCTAATTAGGCCGAAATTTAATTAGTAGGTAGTAGCAGCGATTGTAATTTCGTAAAGTAGCTATGTCTGTCTAGACACATGCATGAATGTATAGTCAGTGTTTGCGATAAATGATGAGTAGACACACGCCCCACGTGTGAAATTCACACGGCTTGCTGAGTCCAATCCACATGGAAGGGTCGCTTCTAGAAGTTGTGAAGGAGTATGTGTACCATGGGCAAGTCATCCAGCTCGACACAACTTTGAGAAAGAAGCCGATGGGGTTCCAATTAGGTTGGGCAGCGATTGGAAAACTTCGTCAAGTCTTCTCGCCAACCAGTGGCATCGATTCAAACAGTGCGTCCTGCCCGTTAAGACATACGGTGCCGAAACGTGGACACTGACAGTTGGGCTGGTTCACAAATTCAGGGTCGTTCAGCGTGCTATAGAGCGGATGCTCGGAGTTCCTTTGAAGGATAAAATCAGAAATTAAACTATCCAGAAAAGAACCGGAGTTACCGACATAGCTTGCAGAGTAAGCAAACTATAGTGACAGTGGGCTGGCCATGTTTGTCGAAGGACTGATGGCCGGTGAAGCAGACGAGTCCTTGAGTGGAGACCGCGTATCGGCAAGCGTAGTGTGACTTGAGACGCCCCCAAGCTTGATGGACCGACGACCTTACGAAAGTGGCAGGGACAGACTGGATTTGGAAGGCGGAAGACAGGGTGTTCTGACGCAGCCTGATATGAGGCATATATCCAGCGGTGTACTGCGATGGGCTGGGTTGATTAATTCATGTGTAGACGACTATTAATTACCAAACGGACCAAGCCTTCCATCAAAATCAAAATATTTTGTTTCACATAAGCCTACATGGGCACTTATGAAACGTTAGAAGCAAGGTGCACGGTTCCAATTGGTCGTTTCCTATGGAGAGGACCGGCAAGAAACTCCACGGTTACTCTTTTTAAAAATAATTACTCTTGCCTTTATTCCAATTTATTTGAAACACTGAACTCTGAAGCGCCTTATTCCAATTTATTAGGAGCACTAAACTACAAAACTTAGAATGCTTTCAGGTGGATAAAAACGAATAAATATTCTAGTAGTCTTACTGCACCTCGTCTGCCTCCTAAACATCTATAAGAATGACATTTTCTATTTCACGGAAGTAGGTAGATACAAGTGAATTTTTATGTGTTAATGTGTTGAATGTCGAATTATTGATCGAATCCTCAAAAGGTAAGCGTAAGGTCAAACGAGCAAGCTTATTTTTAGATTAGACCGCGTCAACGTTTTGGTTTTTATATGGACTAAAAATACATTGCTTCTGTTAGTGTATTACTCAATTAGGTACCCCGCCGTTAATGTTGAAGTAGGGAAAACTGCCGGAAGACGTAGCGTTGGCAGGCTTACCACGAGGTGGACCGATGACCTTGTGAAGGCCGCAGGAGTCCTCTGGTTGCGGGAAGCACAGAACCGGTCGAAATGGCGGTGCTTGGGGGAGGCCTTTGTCCAGCAGTGGACGTCTTTCGGCTGAAATGATGAGGAAAAACTGCTGGATCTATGAGCGGTTGCAATAAATTTCCTCATACGCACCCACCTTATAACAAGTGCAGTAAGTTCTTTTTGGAGGGCTCACCTACTTCATTTGAGAATATCGTTTTTCTCAGGTCGTGGGCGCAGCACACTGTATCAAGACGTTGTTCTCCCAGCCAGTTGCCATCACGTTGCAGAGCGGAAAGTTCATCATCAGGGAATATGGCAGATACATATTGGTAAGTACAAGAAAAAGTTCTTCAGACACATTAACATCTCTTTATGGGGGAAGCGCTAAGGTAACCCGCGAAATTCAAATTTTCTTACGTTTTTTAATTAAAACATGATTCGCGGTCGTAACAAATATGTATTTACAGAATTATAATCATTACAATCAGTAATCCAACTTGTTAAGTTAGTAGGTATAATCCCCAAATGTCAAGATTTAATGAAATTGTCATTCTTGGGGATTACTTGGTCTTAGAGAGTTGTGTTGATGACTTTAATGATTATAATTCTGTAAATTTCGTAGGTTACCCTGGCGCTTTCGCCTTAACTAAGTTCCTTAAGTTTCCTGCTGCTATACGAGTAAAAGTAATGTTATAATCATACTTACGCCAAATGCTCTCTCTCGGTACTTAAAAGCGTTTATTTCTTGATTAAAACAAATTCTAATGCAAAAGTACTTACCTAGTTTTAACTGTATTCGTGATTACTATCAAAAATGCTAATCATTATAACAACGCAAAGGGGTTGTATTTATATTCTACCACAAGCAATTCCTAGTTTAAACTGGTACCTCCAAACCTTGTAATGTAATTTTGCTAATTTGTAATTGCACTTGTGTTAATTGAAATAAACTTCTTAATGGAAAAAATCTTTACCCTTGATTGTCCCCCAGGCAATAGGTAGCGACAGGAACATCCCAGACTGGGTGCTAAAGAACCGCGCGAACCTCCTCACCTCCATGATCAAGGTGTACCACGGCGACCTTCAAGTCCTGGCTGGTCAGATGGAGGACCAACGACGACTGTCGGAGAAGCTGTACCAAGTCTTTGAGACTTACCTACCAGTGCTGCAGTATGGATGCCATATCTTTCAAAGAGTGCCCATGTTGACTTTGCCGAAGGTAAGACTTTTCTACATACAGTGCTATAAAGCTACATAAAGCTTTATTTTTCGTTGGTTAAATTAACTATATTTGTTTGGCACAAAAAAATGAGTGGTTTCGTGCCGAGAAAGATTCTGCCGAGATCTATTACCCGATCAAGCAGTGTTAATGTAGTCATATTTAACCTGGGTCAAATAAACTTACTTTCTTTCTATCATGTTCGCATTTATAACAATATATCACACTAATATTATAAAGGCGGAAGTTTGTGTCTGTGTTTTTAACCGACTTCCAAAAAGGAGGAGGTTATATGTTCGACTTTATATATTTTTTTATGTTTGTTACTTCTTCACGCTCAAACGGCTGGACCAATTTTGATAAAATTTTGTATGGAGGTAGCTGACACCCTGGATTAACATATAGGCTACTTTTTATCCCGATATTCCCACGGAATCGACATTTACGCGGGTGAAACCGCGGGGCGCAGCTAGTATTGTATACTCGTATATAACTTTTTATCCCGATATTCCCACGGCCGACGCGGGTGAAAATGCGGGGCGCAGCTAGTATAAAAAAAACAATTAATTAAAATACTAAAAAACCCGACAGCGGTTAAAAAAATTAGTTAAAAAAAAACTGAAAGCTAAAAACAAGGCCATTTTAAATTAAATAAAAGTTGGAAGCAGGCGGAACCCATACCATTTTTTTATTATATTTTCAAACTCAAATGGGTCCCGCCTGCTTCCAACTTTTATTTAATTTAAAATGGCCTTGTTTTTAGCTTTTCAGTTTTTTTTAAACTAATTTTTTTTACCGCTGTCGGGTTTTTTAGTTTTTTTAATTACTTGTTTTTTATTTCCAGCTTTTTAGTTTACAAATTTGAAAGATTTCGCAGACGATTTACTTATGTATTAATTATTAGCTGACCCGTAAAGTCACTCAACAGGGAACAAGAAATAATTATTTTATTTAACGTGTTTTTTACGATTTGTCTCTTCGAATTACTTTTAACCATATAAGTTGTATATATTTTTGTAATCACCGTTTAAAACCCTTAATTTTGATATTTCACTCGATGGTATTAGAAGAAAAAAAAAATTCGAACTCCACAATTATATGGCACCCTAAATCCGCCATTTTCTTTGTTTTTGATTTTAATGTAGCCAGTGACAGTGACACTCGCGCTACCAAGACAAATCTAAAGACGTATAATTTATCCAAATCCGTTCATTCGTTTAAAAGTTACGAGGGAACAAAGAAACGGACATACATACATACAGGTCAAACACATAACCTCCTTTTGGGCTTCGCCGCAGTCGGGTAAAAATAAAAGTCAGATTTTTTTTATAACAATAGGGTGACCAGCACATTTGGTTTGACCTCAAAACTCAGTATTTTTAAATAATCTATATAATCTTACGCTAATCGTAACTAATCTACTTTTTCCATCCCTTGTAGCATATTTCTAGGGTCGCCACAAAATGTTTTCTCGTTCATTCTCCCTTTTCATCGGTCACGCTATCATTCACTCCCTTTTCGGTCATATCTTCAAAACCCGTTGATTCGTCACCCACAAGATATCCTGTTTACCATCCTTGATAGCGATATCAAAGTATACTTAGTTACCGCTTGGAGTGTGTTTATTAAGCGCTTATCATTCGTAGTGCAAATATTAAGAAGTGCAAATCTAACTGAAGTGAGTGTCACTGCCCTGTCGCCATGTTGAATGTGGTAGCGGGAAATGAAGTGTAGGTATGAAGATTAGCATGGCGCTGGCAGTTTGCGCGGGGAGAGCGGGAGGGGTCATTTGATGATGTCCCACCCTAAAAAAAAACCCTTATACCTACAGGCGATTTTTGATCGCGCACTGGATGTTCAACGCATTACGCACTGCTTAGCACTGAGATTTGAAAAGCCAACAGTATATTTTTTGACACGCAGGACGCGCTCCATTGGATTCTCAATACTCGACTCACCACCGATAGTTGAAAATCCAGAACGCGATAAAAAATCGCCCGTGCGTACCTGGGCTAACTGTGTATCACGACTTCTGACTTTCCGTAATAAAGAGATTTTAGCCCGTATTAGTGAAAATCTTGCAAAGCTTTAGTACAAGACTAAAGCTTTGCAAGATTTTCACTGAAAAATAATATCGCCATATCGTTTTCTAAAAGTGCTTCCGTTATAAGGATATTTTATGTGAATATACTGTTTTTGGGTACAATTATAAGGACTTTTAACACCAAAAAAAATATTTAAAAAATACGCGTCGACTTGAGAACCTCCTTACTTTTTCGTCGGTTAAAAAGCAATCATGAAGCACATCCCATAATCGCAAAATCGACTTCTTTGAATTCTTATTGGTTCCAAATAAACATTATACACCTCTCCCTTGCATGTGGTCACCCTATGTAAAATTTCCACATTTGTATCTATAATTCATATGGAATAAATACATAATAAAAAAATGGTTGCCTGTAAAGTCGGTTTTACGGGCGAAGATTTTACGTGACAACGTCTTTTTCTCGGTAGAATATTTATTGATATGAATATAATTAAATTGCACAATAGGAACAAGGAATTAAATGAAAATAAGAACGTAACGTTACCGAGCGTTACACTTTTTCATAAGTGACTCCCAGCCGCAACCTAATTTAAGACGTTGTCACGTCAAAAGATTATGTTACTCTACTCCTTGTTTCAGAGTGCGACATCAGTTTACATGGAGTCGATGCAAATACTAGAACATTGTAGGAAAAGTAAAGGCGTGTTAGGTGGCGTCATATTATACAATAACAAGTGAGTAACTACCCTCCTTTTGTTATTTTTTGTGGAATAATTCTGTTTTAAAAAAAGAAGCTAATCTTTACACCACATTATCCTCTTCTATCCTATAGAATCTGTAGGATAGAGAATGATTTTTATGTAGTATGGATTGTACAGTCAACTATGGTAACAATAAAAATGATTTCGCCTTTATGTCGCAGTAACTGTATTTTATCGTAGTTCAAGACAAACTGCTGAACTTCAACATTAATGATGTAACTAATATTTTTGTAAATATGTAATTTAAAGGAGTGTCCATGGAGTTTCTTGCCCGTTCTTCTCCTTAAGTACCTACGCTTTGGAATGGGCAACTAGCTTCATATTTTCTGACTGACCGACTTCTTGGCAATTCAAAAGTGCCTGTAAATGGTTTAATTGAAATAAATGCTTTGAGGTTTGAGTTTACACGAGAGAAGATTGTTAACCGTACCTATCTTTTTCTTCCAGAATAATCTCCACACAGTTACCTCCTGGTTTGACATCCTACCTAACAGTGGTAGATCCGTACAGGATAAAGTCCCCAGCAGAAACACTGGAGACAGAGACACCCTTACCTTTAGGTGCTCAACTCCTAGTGGTCTATGTGGGGAAGAAGTTGTATGACAACCTGAAGAGGCAGATGGATAAGATACAGGAGTTCCAGCATAATGGCGAGGAGATGATCGCGAGGTTTAAAAAGGTCAGTCATTTCATCCAAAAGATAACATCATCTGCCTAGCCTTTTCCCAACCATGTTGGGGTCGGCTTCCAGTCTAACCGGATGCAGCTGAATACCATGGAGCGACTGCCTATCTGACCTTCACAACCCAATTACTGGGCAATACGATAACCCTTGATAATAAGACTGGTTGTCAGACTTTCGGGCTTCTGACTACCCGTAACAACTGTCAAAGATCCACGAATGACAGCCGGGACCAACGGCTTAACGTGCTTTCCGAGGCACGGCGGGGTCACGGTATGTAAAGATGGTCACCCATCTACAGACCAACCGCGGCAAGCGTAGCTTAACCTGATCTATCGACCTGTGCTATGTTATTATTTAGCCACGGGCCCCTCCAAAAGATACTGAAAATATTCCAAAAGATAACGAATCTTCAAATGTTTCGTGGCTTAAATTGCTAGTCTGTGGGGTGAAATGGAAACCACATCACAACCTTACAGGCGTTATGGGGTTATGGTCGTACTCGGTCACATTCAGTCACATTGCTCTTATCAATGTTCTAATATTCTTTATGACTGTTCATTGATAACAGCGCGGCGCACTCGTCCGTCACCTTTTTTATTACTTCACGTGTAGCAAGTTAGATTGGATGTACAGTTCGCGTCAAATAACTTTGCCGCTCTGAAGTAGGCAACGAATCACTGTTCACTGTTTGATTCGTTAATCCTATGAATACAACAGCAGCGCGCATGGCGCTGATTGAAAGAGCCTAGCTTCAGAGCGGCAAAGTTATTTGACGCGAACTGTACGAATATATCTACCAGTTTTTGGATGCTTGTATATTGCTGGAATCGCACTACACAATCTAACAGTTTACCAATCCATACTATCCATACTAATAATATTATAAATTCGAAAGTAACTCTGTCTGTAAGTTACCTTTTCACTCCTAAACCACTGAACAGAAAAAAAAAAATAATTGGCAGAGAGATAGATTGCATCCCGGGGAAGGACATAGGATAGTTTTTATCGACATACTTCGCGGGCGAAGCCGCGGGCGGAAGCTAGTATTATAAATTCGAAAGTAACTCTGTATGTCTGTCTGTCTGTATGTTACCTTTTCACGCCTAAACCACAACGGATTTCGATAAATTTTGGCAGAGATAGATTGCATCCCGGGGAAGAACATAGGATAGTTTTTATCGACATACCTCGCGGGCGAAGCCACATAGCGGAAGCTAGTAAAAAATAATTTTCTTCACAGAACCAAGAAGCTGAGCGCGAGAAACAACGCGAGTTCCCCCAAACGGGGATGAAGCGAGACAAATCTCTACTCTTCACCGCCGTCCCCGAAGAAGACCACACCATGATATCACCCCCCAGCCGTGAGGAACGGAACCCTGACGAGGAACGAGAGAGGAAACCACCTTCCATGCCAGACGTCGTTCCATTCACGAACAAACCAAGACAGCGACCAACGAAACTATCACTAAGCTTCAAGACACAGCTATCGTTAGACGAAGAAGCACTACAAGAAAATGATAAAGTCTTCACCGGCCAAACAAGCGTTTGCTCAACACCTATGGTGGAATATAAGCGGCTACACGGCAACATGCTCTCCATCTGCCAGATACCCGAAAGCCAACAAGACAACGACAAATCAGACCTAGAACCAGATGTCATCAAAAACATTGAAAATTGCAACAAAATTAATATGGAAAACGAGAAACGGGACAATAAAATTGTATTAGACATCAACTGTATTGCTGACCATTATATAAACAAACCTGAACCAATCAGAAAGCTGGCTAGTGTCACAGATCTACAAGAGACTATTAAGAAATTATCGAATCGTGCAACTTCGAAATTCAAATTGAAAAAATCAAAAGTGTCCCTAAATGATGATACTCCGTCCCCAGAACATACTCCTAAGAATCCTAGCACTATGACCATAAACGATCCGTTATTCCCCGTCTTTAGAAACGACGGTGTTGCCATATCAGAGTCTCTATTCAACCAGTACTTAGAACAACACTATTCGAAAATGAAAAACGATTCCAACGACAATATGTTTACATTCAACATGAAATTGTGTGAGCAAGAAAAATTCGAAGATTTTGATTCCGAATTAAATCGGTCTCCGCAAAGAACTCCGAAAAAGATAGCGAAAGATTCGACAAAGACGTTGCCAACGGATCAGTCAAGGAGGAAATCATTATCTTTACCTTTGAAGTCTTTAAATGAGAGCACGGATTCACAGATAGGTAAGACCGCCATTGTAACCTTAAAGTTAAATATACTGCTATAAAAGCTATACGGCGTATCGTGAAATGGCCAGGCAGATCACGATATGGCCATTTCTACGATCGGACGACATAAACAAGGTGAAATTAAATTAATTGGCAAAACTTCACAGACGAGATGGGTGTTGATATCAAACAGTATTAAAACAAAAGATTTTTTACACTTAGCCCACGTCCACACGGACGTATAAAGATCGCGCACTGGATTTTCAACTCTCGGTACTGAGCAGTGGGTTGAAAATCCAGTGGGCGAAAAACACGTCCGTGTTAATCTGGGCGTATAATTTCGAATAACTACAGCTGATTAACTGGTCAAAGGCCGCAGGTAGTGTAGTTACTTGCAACTATGAGTTTTTTTTTCTTCCTTCATCATTAAATATCGAAACCCATCACGCCTGAAGTTTCGCCAAGTAATTTAATTTGGTACTTACAAAAAAACCTATTATTTCTATTTGTAGGTTCAGAGTCTGAAGCTACAAGTTTCAAGAAGAAATTAACTGGCGTGCAACTGACGCCTCTGATGGAGAAGCTGAGTCACTTGGCGTTCTCCGACAAATCTAGTGGGTACAGCAGTAGGGTCATGACGCCGTTGGAGCTGAGGGAGTTCCTCACGCCCGCTGCGGAAAGGCAGATCACTTTTTCTGAGAGGTATGTATATTTTAATCCTTCTTCGTCCAGCAGTGGACATCTTTAGTCTTTCGGCTTTTTTTTTTTTCGCGATTTCAGGTTTGGTACCATAGTAAAAGTTGTTCATAGTGATGAGTACAATGACCTCATAAGAGGTTGTTAATGTTTTACCAATAACCCTGTATAATTACAATTACAGACAGTTAAGTT
This sequence comes from Oligia strigilis, assembly GCA_951800025.1. Classification (NCBI taxonomy): domain Eukaryota; kingdom Metazoa; phylum Arthropoda; class Insecta; order Lepidoptera; family Noctuidae; genus Oligia; species Oligia strigilis. The sequence continues at coordinate 2,296,271 of OX637551.1, forward strand.
AAAAAAAAGTAATGTTATATAACTTTATCGTGTTTTTTTGTAAACGTCTCGTACCTTTTCCGGAAATAATGGGAAAATTTGCTGTTTTTCCAACTTTTTACTAGAATTTTAAGAGCATGCGGTTTTTGAATGGTAAAAGTACCTAACTAGCTATTTTCCATTTCATAATAGTCGAAAACCGATTATCTACTGCCTCGGACGAGTTTAGATGTCTTGTTAAAACCTTTTTTTTTTTGTAAACTACGGACAAGATAATTTATTTATTTATCACACTAATCTTATAAAAGCGAAAGTTTGTGAGTGTGTGTGTGTTTATATGTTTGTTACTTCTTCACGCTCAAACGGCAGGACCGATTTTGATAAAATTTTGTATGTAGGTAGCTGACACCCTGGATTAACATATAGGCTACTTTTTATCCCGATATTCCCACGGAATCGACATTTACGCGGGTGAAACCGCGGGGCGCAGCTAGTATTGTATTTATATAACAAAAATAAATATTATTACAGGCCAAAAACCCAGCACCAAGACTCAGAAAGTGACGACGACTCGGACAGCGATTTAGAAATACTACCGGAGTACAGCAAGCACGCCGTCAAGTGCGCGCTGTTCGTGAGCGGTCTGCACAACATGGCGCTACTGGCGCTTGTTGACACCGACGCCGCTAATAATGTGGATACTATTAATAGTTTGGTAAGTTTTTTAGAAGTAGTTACTGCCTGTAGAGCGGTTGTGGCCCAGTGGTAACGGTTACGACTTCCGAGTACGTGGGTTTGAACCCAAGCTGGCACTTTACTTTGTGTAAATTATTTCGTCACCACTGCTCTCAAAACGGTTAAGGAAAACGTGAGACCAACATGTCCTAGAACCAAAAATTCGAAGACATGTGACATCCGCCACCCCTTTCAGAAAGAGGAGGCATATGACCCACCAGTAAGAACATTATAGGCTGATTATGTAGTTACTGCCTATTCAAGTTGTTGAAATTCATGAGAGTTCTTTAATTATTGTAATTTAAACCTTATGTCAAAGTGGTTAAAAGACAAATGTCGTACCCTCGTGATTTGTAACGACTATAACTTGAACCGCAATAGAAGACGTGTGTCGAAAAGGGAGAGGGAGGCCTTTGCCCAGAAGGACATTATAGGCTAATCCCCTTACTAATAAACGTTGTTTAGCGTACACAACGCTTTGTCTTCTTTCGGAAGTCAAATTACTGACGACTGAAAGAGAGAAATCGGTGTGTAACTATTCATCTGATATGATACGTTTATTAATTAGTAAGGGGGTAAATAGATAATTTGATCGGCACACAGTTCAAACTACTGCTTCCAGCATAGTCTATGAACAAAACCAATGGTCGTTGGAGAACACGTGTTTTTGAGTGGAAACCACGAACCGGGATGGCCTGCTGTGCAGCAAAGATCTTTGCTAGGTGGCAAGATGGTGAATGGATGAAAGTGGCTGATAATCGAACTTAGTGTAAGCCTATGTCCAGCAGTAGACCCCTGAGAACCAAGTCATTTCGCTTCTGTTAGGTAGATTTTGTAATAAATCTTTATTTTTTTCCAGTGGGAAACTTCGCTAAACGCCCTAGGTCCCATCGAACAGAAGTGTATGGAGCCTCTCGGAGCGGTGGGCGAGGCGACAGACTACAGCTACCTAACGCTGGACCCCGACTGGGGCACCGTGCGCAAGGGAGGCCCGTGGGCCGCGCTCGACATAGCCACCATGGGCCTCATACATAACGACTTCGCTGAAGATCCGGAAATGTCGGAGTTTATATTGAGGTAATATTTTGTTTAGTGACAATCTTTCCTGCACGAAAATATGCGAATATTCCCGATCAGTCACACTGTTGACGATCGGGAAAAAAGTTTCGATCGTTCAGTGTGGAATATCGTGTTACTTTTTCCAATTTGCAATAAATTTTTTTTAATTACCCAACGTTTTCACGCCTTATATATCGACACCTCCTAAGTACAACTAAGTAACTGAAAAGTGCAAATTTTAATGTACGCTGTGTTTATTTGTCAGCTTATGCAGATAAACAATTATACGTTTGAGAAAAAGTAAGTTGGGTTAAATTGAAAAAATAAAATAAAAATGTATGTGGTAAATAAAGGTTTTTAGATGCCAAAAATGCAATAAAAACCGATTCGTGTATCTGGCAGATACATACGTATACTTAGCGGGTGTCGATATAGTGGAACTTCTACTTTTCGCGTTTAAAAATGCGGATGCATTTCAATATGTACCATATTTGTTACAGGAGCGACGAAAGTGTGGTAGTAGGTTCAGTATGCGGCGGAGCTCAAGTATACTACCAAGAGAAAGGAGCCCGAGGGGCCGGGCCTCCGCCCCCCTCCGACGTGCTCGCTGTAGCTCCGCTGCGCGCGCGCAGACGACTGCACCGCGACCACGCCACGCTGCTCTTGTAGGTAACCTAACATCAGGAGAAATGCCATCCACAGGTAAACCAGCATTCTTAGGTGCACTCAAGCCCGAATCTTCAGTCGCTCATTATACTCATATCTGGGAATTGCATGCTGAAGTGTAGACAGCAACGTGTATATTAGGGTGTCTTCGCATCTGGCGTTGGTTGACATCACATTGACGCTGCGTAAAGGTACGGTTTCTTATAAGAGTTTCCGTCATGTTTATAACGGACGTCATGAAAATCTGTCATTTTCACCAGTATTTAATATTAAGGTGGCACTAGTCGATATTTTTTCCATACAAATTTCGGGGGGTATTACTCCACTGTTTAGCATTCTGCATCCAAAGTTAAACTTGATATCGTTTTGTCTTATTATTAATTTTGTCTGTAAGGCAACAGAATATTAAAACAAAAAGCCATTAAAAAGTTATGAGCCAATAAAGATTCGTTTTTCTTGCTATTTTTAACGTAACTTTGGGTGTAAAGAAGTAATAAAAGTACTAAAATCTTCAAAACAAAGTAGGTACCAACAAAGCTCAGTTCAATAAACTATATTTGTAATTTATTTACAATTTTCCAAAGTACTTTTCGATTTTTTTTACGTGCCTTTCAGTTCGGAACGGTGTTTCTGTGCGTGAGAACTAGAAGTTGTACGTGTAGACTAGCGTGTAACTGTGTCTACAGAAACCGAAGCTAGATGCGAGGGTGTCTTACTAAATGTACGCCAATGAAGTTTTTACAGTGTTTGTCGTATGTGGTATAAAGAAAGCTGGTGCAATTACCACCCAATTGAAACTGTTATTGTATGGGATCGTTTGTAATTAAGCCGTTGAATGAATATAGATGTTGTATAGATTGAACAGGTTGGTATATTGTATCTTTGTTAGGTTTCGAAAAGTCTTGTAATACGTGCATGATATTGCCCTAAATAGTCGCAATAATTCAGTACTTAAGAACGTATCATTTAGACAAAATTCCTTGTGTAAATTATACGTTTTTGCAAGTGAGGTTTTCTTGAAGGATTTTGACAGAAACTTATGTTATGTGGGAATTTGAACGGAAAAGAAAGCATTATTTAATCACCAGAAGTAAAACTTTAATTACTGAATCATTAATAGACACTTAAAATGCTATTATACATAGTGACACTGGAAATCGTTTGCATAGCTGTAATTTATTAATCTAATAATAATTGCAACAAGTGTTGCATGGGTTGCAATATATATTTGTAGCCATTTTAGAATTCTCCAAACAATAATCACATATCCAATGTAGTTAGGAAGCCAGCAACATAAGTACCTACATAATACCAAATATTCTTAGTACCTATACCAAATACTGATCCATTTATGAAGCCTTGCACCCTAGTTGCATAACACACTATCTAAATCTTTTTGAATTATATTGCTAATCCATTGCTTCTTATGTTCGAAAAATGTGTCTGCTCAACAACGTAAATAACGCAATGAATGCTTTTGAACTGTCAAAATGAAACCTATTGCTGCTGATAGTGTGTTACGCAATTACCCCGCTGGAGTTACGTTTATCATTTTGTTATACATTGTAGTTGATATTCCACAAAAATTAAACATAAGTTTATAATATGTTATTAGCGCTTATGTAAAATAAGTACTTACAATTATTTTGTGATATTCCTATATTTATTTTTTATCACAATGAGTTTTTACTTGTATATAAGTATTTTATTTGTGATGGGTAAACTTGACAGAAAGTATCCTTTAGATCCCACTGTTAAATACAGGATGTATTCTATAATTGTATTTAGGAGAATATCGCATTTACATATCCGAGATGAGTATGAAAGGTCCGACAATCCACTCTAGGCTATTAGATTAACGGAATTTATAGGATGGATTCTCGGACATGGGTTTCCAACCCAAAATACCGTACCGTAATGGCGTTTGATAAACGGCCATACATACCATACCTTCTTGAAAACGGCTGTTCTATGAATGCAGTAAGCAAAAGGAAATATTACAAATGACTAATGTTGCTGTACAAAAAAATACAACAATATTATTCTTTATCTCGATTATGTAAATGCGGTTTTGGCCCCATACAGGCGACATTCAATCAATGAGGTACAGACGCCAGCACATCAAACTACCAGAAACTGTCAAATTTTCCCAATCAACTTTGAACCTTATGCTTTAATGATAAAGTTGAAAATCTATTATAGAAATTTGACAGATTGTAGTAGCTTGATATACTGGCGGCTGTACATTACCAATATTTTAATTTAAGGCATCACATTCCAATTCGTATGGGGCAGTTAAATTAGAATGTTACCCACGTAAAAGAGTGCTTGTAAATATTGCCAAATTGTTGTTTAGATGTAAGAATAATGATGGAAGTTTTTTATGAGTGTCACAATGTCTGTATTATGTATGAAGTATTCATTATCATTTTATACAAGGCTTATTTTTCATAAGCAAACACTTAATGAGCAGCTTTTTCAAAGTGCTGTTTCGCACCAATATGATATTGTGCCAGAATACTTAGTGCCATTTTGTTAGCCTTTAGAAATAGCCGAATTTGATGTTACTAGATTTTATTTTATTTTTTAGTGTGACTGTTGGTATAATCCCATCGGAGTTTGAACGCAAATACACTATGAAATAAAACTCGCCACATTTCTTAAGTGATCTCGCAACGTGAACCTCCTAGGTTCAACAATAATATTCATCCCCCATTGCACGAGACTTCATCGTAACTGACGAACACCTCTGCCGACCTCTCGGGAGAAATACAAGCGTGCTGATAGTCAGTTCTTCGAATCTTTATTTATTTTACTGATGGGACCATACCAACTTTGTTGTATCGGATTTGAAAACCACTAGGGTTATGTAGGTCCATCATAAACATAAAAAATGTAATACATACCTTCCTAGCTGTTACATTTCTTGCAGTAATGTAGTAACTGCATCGTAGTCTTAATCGTTTCGAGCTCATTCTACTCTTGCCACTAGAATATAAGTTATTCGGCCAACTTTAGATTAGTGTTGCTATAGAAAGCGGTGTTGCCAATTTAATATTTATTTTCATAGACAGCTGAAAAACTCTAGTCCTTCCAGAAATTATCTTGTAGTTTTGACTTCGCTAAAGTAGCTTTGTACGCCGCTGCAGACTTCTGAAATGTGTTGGTTTTACACGATAACGGTTCGTCTGTTTCGGGTAGATGAAACTTGTTCACCAGTTTTCAAGACAGTAAATATTAGTCGTGAATAATTGACGGATAGTTATCGTGAAAACAGTAAGGAAAAGTTGACTGCTGTATCTGTACTTGTATTTTCTATACGGTTTATATATTATGTAGTTTGGTACTATTACCAAACTGTTTCGTCTAGTATTTTCAGCTTAGCTATAAGTATCTATTGTTGTAATGTTGCTTGCCAAGTACCTAAAGTGTACTCTTATTTTAGCAGTATTATATGTACGCATTCCAGATTTTTAAAGCAACTTTGATTTGAAGCAGTACTTTTGAAATGAGACTAGATACACTAGTTGAGCAATTTGATTGATCATCAGTGTGTTCTAAAATTAATCTTATGCAATGGGCCAACTCGAATGAGGTGTCTGCATGGAATCGACTAGAAAATGCTATTCTGAGGGCGCTCCCTCCCCGTGGGCACTCGCCTGTAATGAAAAATCCAAGATTCGATTTTGAGCATTACTATATTACCAACACCCGGTTCTTCTCGCTCACCGATATAATTTACAAATCTGAACTGTGACATACAGGCGAGGGACGGAGCGCCTTTACACTCAAGTGTCGAGGTGCACTAATAGACAATAAACAATCTCTGTTTGATATCTTATATTTAACATTATTATTGAAATGTTCACAGCTTCAAATCAAACATTGCAATATTTGATCACATTCCACGTCCCGTAGCTTTAAGTAACACAATTCCGCCATAATTGAAATCGCGTCCAATGCAAAGTAATGCTAATCAAACGATCATACGTTGCCATGAATTGTTTTTAATGTTATTTGTATATTTTACGAGTATTTAGGTTTATTAGCGGTTAGCGTAGTAGTCGCCATGGTGAGTGCCAACACGACACAATTATGTGGTATATTTATAATAATAATTATACATAATAATTGTTAAGAATTTTAATAAAAATCTGATAGTGAGAATTTTGTTAATATTATTTCACTAATATATTACCCATTCTATACTAATATTACTTTGCATAAAAACTGTAGTTGGTTTTTGCTACTTCCTATTATAACAATTATGATTCAATGACTTAAAATACGCACTTGGCACAAAGAGACTTTTGACTGCCTTGTGATTGATATTATAGATCCTATATTTTTGAACAACTATAACAAAAACATGTATTTATTAGTTTGGAAGATACTATTATACATGGTAGACAAATCCTACGGTATGCTATTACATCCAGAGTGAAAACATGAATTTATTTACAGTTTTTATGCAACATGGTCTTACTGTTTAAAACTAACTAAATGCAATCAATATTTCATATCAATTAACTAATAAAATTACACTAAACAAATCATAATATAGATAAAAGCAAGGTATAATACAAGCATACGTCTGTCGGTCAGTCAGTAACGACGCTGGCGTTGGATCAGGGTATGGATTTATTGACTGTAGTATGATGAGATAGATCCCTACATCTTTTGACTCGTCTAATTGGATTCTTTGAAAATGCTATTGCTAATCGATTCATACAAAGGAATGAACATTGAAATTGGGTAATAGTTGTTGAGCTTTTCCCTAAAGTAAGCATATAGAAGAGAAAAATTAATGGTTATTAAATAAAACATTTTGCAAACTGAAGCTAGCATGTTTCAATATTATTTATTACCTATTTACCTGCTTGCACCCAACCATTTAATATGATAAGCATTTTGTTGTTATCAGTACATAACTTGGAATACTCCTAGACCCCACGCAGCGTCGGTCGAGAGAAAAGAAAGGATAAAATGGATAGAGAGGGTGGGACGAACCAAAGTGAATGAAGAAGAACCATAATGACGTTACAAAACTATTGTTTATTAACAAGTCGTACAACACAACGCTACTCTAATAACGTGAGAGGCCAGACTCGATACAACCGAATACATAATAATACATATGTAACTAGCAACACGAGAAATGCAAGGTCACGTCGCCACAACGCTAGAATGTATGTACGATAGTCGGAAGATAAAGAATATGATCTATGCGCGCGACTTCTCTCTTCGATGTCTTCGTAAAGCTTGGGCTTCCTACTTAGCGGCTAACTCGATCATATTCTTTGCGCTTCGACAAGCCGGTGCCGTCGGCTGCGACACGGCACGGCACACGGACGCCCGGCGGCCGTCCGGTTCCGATTCCGGCGAGCGCCATTTCGAAAGGACTTTTCAATCAAACATTTTCAAAACTTCAACACAGTTAGTTTCAAGGAACTTCATCCTTTACTTCTTGTTTCAATACCTTTTCAAACAAACAAAATCAATATTAGACTTATTGTTAAATCTTTATTAAGAGCTAGTTTTACATCCTAGAGGCAACTATGCCCGCGCGGGCGTTACACGCTAACTTATGCTAAACCCTTTCATCACATTATTATAATTAACACAAAGGAGCTTCTCTCTTGGGGCCGCGCGGCCGGCGCACGCCTGGCTGCGGCCCGCCTGTCACAGAATGTTCACAAACGTTAACATGTCGGCTACACTAAACCGGCCGTACAGTATATAAATGCATAGGAGCCGGTCGACACATAGTTGGGATCTGTTGTTGTATCAAAATGCTATGCTATGTCTGAAGTTGAACTCAGCATCACGCACTTACTAATAACGACCTGCAAAGTCAAAGAGGGGAGTAACTATGTGTTATACCAGAACATTATGATGCTAAGGTGAGGTGGCAACATAATTTCTATCAATTTATTCTATTTGATCAAATGACTAATTAACATGACATAATTTTGTTTGTTTACACAAGGTACTATCGGCGGGCGATAACAATGGAATGGGGCCTTGTACTAATACTTCTCGTAATGAAAAATGACGAGTCGTCATGCGAGTTCAGTGTTCCGACGCTACTGGCCAGTCTAAACTGTTTTCTAATTCTGGTCGCGCGCGGATAATACCGGTAAATCCTCAACATGCAGGATATTTTGTAGAATAAATTGATAGAAAACAGATATAGCAGACAACATTTAGAAACTTATTCCTAATTAAAGTAAAACAAAGATTCAAAGACAGACCCCACTTCATACAATCACAAACATTATATACAGGAGTTGTAGCAAGTTACCAATTTTTATATGGAAGAGCATTGATTGGGCATGCCATTCTTTGGTATATGAAAAGTTATCTTTGAAATTAATAAGTACAATTTTCTCATAGCTATTGCAAAGGTTTTTACCCCATACACAAATCTATTTCAAATAATTGAAAATGTTAGTAGAGTCAATTGAAAGTATAATAAATCTGACAATGAGTTCACTGACTCAAGTTAACCTATCATAACATAAAGAAAGAATAATGACTTGGCGTCAAAATTAAAATAACATGTGTAATATACATTATTTTGTACAATTTTGCTTGAGCTTCAATCGTCATACATATTCTCACATCGAAGGGATTAATAAGCTATTTACTGCACATTTAGCAAGTCAATCAAACAGGGCTACTGAAACTATATTAAAGAAAACCTATTTCGAACTCAATATTAGGTTCAATAATCAGTAAAAACCCTATAATACACACCTTTTTTCTAATTTCTATCTATCTAATTGACTATTTACATAGTTACTATATAAATTTTACTATACAGCCAATAAAAGGTAAGAAGAAGGGATTTAGACACACTTGCTGCAATATGTGCAGATAGAAACAAATTTAGTGTCACACACAATATCAAGACTTTCTCGTGACCTACAATATTGTGTCAAAATAACACAATCTTACTGTAAGGTTTCAAGATTTTGTTACCCACCACCGAAAAATTTGAAAATAGATGTCCAAAAGGTATTTTTGACTACAATTCAACTAGCCTAACTTGCTAGCAACGTCTAAGTTTCAGTAGCCCTGCATTTACGGTGACCCAAAGAATTGGTTTACCAGCAACATGGTTCTCTACGCTTTGTAGAATAAGATCTATTTTGGCTTGTAAACTAGAAATATCGAAATGGCGCCTATAGCCTTGTTGGCACTATATTAATTGGACTAGTAATTTAGTCAAGTGTCTATACTCTAATTTATGACAGACAAATAAGAGCTATTTTAGCAAGTAAAAGTATAGAATTATAATTATGTTTCCTTCCAGCATGGATTCAATGTAATACTTTTACGACTCCTAACAGTCAATCAAGAAGAGTTGAAACTCTTCTTGAAGAAATGGTTCACAAAGTTATTAATTTGTTTGTGTGTCACTTTGTCTATGTGAAAAATTATAGTAGTAATTTCGTAGCAGACATGAAAACAACAAACTCTATTCCAAAAGAGAAGTTGACACACGTATAGCCAGCAAATTACTCACCACTGGACTAAATTACAAGTACTAAAGTTTGTTTATCTATTTTAGTAGAAAGTTCCTGGCAAACCAGTCATCGGGGTTGGTAAAGGAGCGGACAACGGTCGTCTACCGCTCCTGGTGGTAATAGGACTTACGCGGCGAGTAGGAGCGCTCGCGCTCGTAGCGGCGCCGGCGATAGTGCGGCGACGGCGAGCGGTGCCGGTAGCCGCGGTGGTAGTAGTCACGCTCGCGGTAGCCGCCGCCGCCGCCGCCACCGCCACCCGAGCGGTAGTAGTAGTCGCTGGAGGCGGAAATTCTAATGTTATTGGGGAAAGTGTAGTGTGTTAGGACGCGTTGTTTATATCGAGGTCCAGAAGAGCAATTCTCCTACTTAGAAAAATGTTCAAATTCAAATCGTAATGACATCTCAGAGACAATCAATGTCAAAAGCTTGTTTAGACAGATTGAAACTGAGATTAGAATGCGAACGTTCTTAAAAATACGGGAATTGCAACCAAACTGAATACAATAAGGTTTTCCAAAATGACTCGTCAATTCAATGTTCAGAATGTATCAAAAGCGAAAACTTAAAAGAAATTAAACAGTTATAATTATTATGAGAGCACCACATCTGCTTTGGCATTCCAAAATATGTCAAAATGAATACAGCATACGTGTGGTCCGTACAGTGTCGATATGATTTAGTCAGCAAACGGGATAATAATATAGAAAATTATTTATAGTGTCGTAAATGATACTCACTCTCTGTCACGGCCACCACCACGCCTGTCGTATCCATTGTCACCACCTCTGCTTACGCTGAAATTAAATACATTTCGTTCCTTTAGTTTTAATAGTAATTCACTTGATATTTCTTCAGTATGAACATGATGAATTTTTGTACAAACAGGCCTTAAATAAATCGCCAAAGCTTGAGGACAATTTACTCTAAATCCGTTTGTAGTATTATGATCTACCAACATCTAGGAGTCACCCATAAAATTTTTGTTATGTGTGAATTTCTATGTTGGATGAGAGTTTATAAAATACCGTATGGTAAGAATGCAACAATATTCCACAGAATCAATGGATTTGTTTGATGGTGTATTAAATTGATAATGATCTTAATCACAACTAAAAGAGAGTTGAAAATAGCATGCAAGAGATAATTCCATAGCGTGTGTTCGCCTAAGCAATTTTCAACTTTATAATGATAGATCTATAACCAATGAAAACTGCTCGAGCATTTAATTGATCAGTGGGCGTTGACCATAATATTCGGCAGATGCCTCTGATGCGGAATTGAGCTCACCATAAGGTGGGTTTATGATATTCTAGTATGGATAGAAGCACACACTGAACTGCTTCAAGAATCGACTGGACAGATTAAATATCTCCAAGCTATTTAATACACACGCATCAGCTAATTAGCTGCTGGTGTGTCTAACCAAATAATAATAATAGACTAACGAAAGAATCCTTTGTGCCTGTTTGGTAGAAAAATAATTTGGTAGTGGAGATAGAATGAGCAATATGTGCATATTGCGGCTGTCATTATAAATCATTGTTTACTCACGTAGGTTTTCCCATGTAAATGCCGGGTGTCGGTGTGTGCGCCCGCTGCGTGATAGAGTAGTCTACGCGGATGCGACGTCCATCGATTTCCATGCCGGTACACTCGTTCTTAGCCACTTTGGCGTCTTCCTGGTTCTCGAAGTATACGAAGCAGAAACCTCGGGAGCGACCGGTCTGTAATATGCTTTAGTTTTAGGCGGGTTTTAATTAAAATTGGTCGTTAATGTTAATGCAAATCGTGATTCGCAGCAAATGGGTACTCATGACTAAAGTATCCCTCGATTTGATGTCTTCTGAAATACGTCAGAATCTAAGCATGTTGCAAGTCCAATGACTTGGCAACATGGTACTCCCTTTGGAGTTATAATTTTGGGTCCAAGTTAAGAAATACTTGGTCCTGACACATGGTCGCCTCTTCAAACTTTCCAAAAACAAGATAACATGAAATCACCGAAAAAACAAATGAAGTAGAACTCACCTTAGCATCAATAACGACTTGTACTTTATCCACGGGTCCATATTTAGAGAAGATGTGGTTGATTTGCTGTTCAGTTGTGTATAAACTGAGTCCGAACACGCCGAGGCATCTAGACGGCGTGGGATTCTCCTGTTGACGGTACATGGGGTCTATTTTCTTGTAGGATAGTCTCACTCTTTATAATGTTTTGAAAAGCTACAAAAGATATTGAGTTCTGTTTGTTCTTTTGCTTTTCCGTTTTGAGTAGACAGTCCAGTATGTACTGTAGTACTCAAATGTATCAGCTGATACTATTTCTTTGGTAAAAAGATGAGACAAATACAAAAGGAAGTTACATTTGTCAAAGGTAAGACATTATTTGTTTGATTAACACAGACACTAGAAACTTTAAAGGGAATACTGAAATTGAATACAAAAATTATTATTGAGCTGGTTAATATTGAATTTAATTGCAACATTGAGCTATGGTCATTATTATTTTTCAATCGTCAATATTGCTAGAGGTGCTTTTTGTTTCAGATAAGTCACGGTAGTTAAGTCGCCTTTTACAACCAATTTCAGATAAAATTTTAGCACCATGGCTGCAAATAGCTCAAACACAGCATGCATTAATTAAAAAAAACTTAAAAGTACTTAAAACTATACTTATATCTAAAATTTTGCATTCTTAGCAAAATATGCAATTGGCTTTTTGGGGGACTGGAGTGATAAAGGCAATCACAAAGCCAATTGCTGTGTTCCAACAATCCGTCGGTATTTTAGTCGCCTTTTACAATGGTCAGATAGCAAACTGCTTATTACTGACATTTCTTTGTTGCTTCAGTACACAATGGCCTTTGTTTGTGTATTTTTTATTAATATTCATGGAAGACTATTTTATGACTTTACAAACAAGCCCGAGTACCTAGCTTATGCTACATTGTGGATCTAGCACATTCATACTTGCTCAAACAAGGGCCACTGGATACAAGACCTCATTTTAAATTTTTCATAGCATGCGGGGACCACTTAAAACTACAGGGAGTAATATAAAAAAAAGGTATTCACATAAACATCACTCCTCACCCTGTCGCCCATGTGCCGGCGGCGGGAGGACATGGGACTGTGACTGTGAGAACGTCGATAGGAGCCCCGCGGCGAGTACGAGCGGCTGCGGGAGCGCGAGTACCGCGACGAGCGGTACCCGCGCCGCGCAGAGCCCGACCGCGACCGCGACCTGGAGGCCGACCTAGCGTCAGCAGGAACGCTCAAGTTAACATGCAAGAACACACAAAGTGAAGGAAGCTAAGCTGCTTTTTGGTGACTATGGATTGGATGTTGACATTTTAGGCTGTAGAGCTTTTGGGCAAATAGATTATTAAGAGCTGCATTAATCATTCAATCAACTCAGCCTGCTTATAAACATCGTATTATTGGACACACACAGGCCTCTCCTCAAATAGGCCTATTGCAATACTTAGGTTTATATACTTCAGCCCTAAGATGACCCACTGACCCTCTTCTCAATTAAGCCCATTGCATGATATATCACGCCTCTCCTAAATTAAGGTACATATTGATTGATTACAAACTGTTATTGATATGGGACAAAGAAAAACTGTAATATTGTTTTGAAATGTCAACATCCAATACTTACTCAATTTTGAGTTTTATTACAATGAGAATATAGTTTATTCTGAAACATTGAAGAATTCTAGAACATTGTGTCATCATGTAGGGGTCAACCAAAAAGCTTATTTATGTTAGCCAACAAAGACTGTTGTCATGGTTTCCTGCACACAATATTATTGATTACACATCAATAAACATGTTGAGGCTTGAAAGGCCAAACTGACAAAGCGACTAAGGCTAACTTTACTGGAGAACAGTTTAAAGATTAACGTCTCAGAAAAAAAAATTGTAATCATCCTACAAGCTTATTTCTAATGTTTTGGAAATCTTATTTTATCATCTGAATCAGATTTACCTACATGTTTTTTTTTTTCAAAAGTTAAACTTTAAACTTGCCCTGTTAAGTTAACTATACAGGGTGTCCCAGAACTCAACGTCAAGCCGAAACGGGGCGACAGGATTGATTGTAAACATCATGAGAAAAATCAGAAAAAAAATCTATCCCATGCAGTTTGAAAATTATGGGCATTTAAGAAAAATCAAATAATTTGGTCAATCTGTAACCATTTTTCGGTTATTGTGGTTAATTTTTATTATTTTTGTTCATTTAAACTTTGGAACCGTAACCCTAAATAATATTTCTAAGAATCACAGTCAAAAATAATGACACAATTGCCCCAAGTTTTCTAGAATTAAGACTTTGTTAAACTATGAATTTAAAATTTTCAAAATTTGTCGACTTTGAAAGGCCCTCCTTTAAAAAAAATGTACTAGTGTGCCTTGGCAAGTGCCATTAAAAGTTAGCGCATTTAATCAGGATTGTAAAATGGTACAATACTTGTTAGTTTCATACTAAAAAAACGAGTAAAAAACTAAAAACCTCAAGTAACCCGATTTTTGCTAACCCATTTTACTCAGTTAATTTTTTTTTTATTCGCAAAAGCTCTTGGTAGGTTCTTAATATTACGGCAAAATGATGAGAGAGATGGATAGTGGACATGTTTGCCATGAGTGAAAGAGACAGACGTACAAATGCATACCATTTTTGTTCTAAAGTTTTGATAAACAATAACATTAACATCACGCGAGTATCGATTTACGCATGCGTCATTGCCGTCATTTGTTTTTTTAATGATTTTCAACTACAGATAACTTATTTCGTAATGCCGGTACGAACTCACGGCTTTTGGCATTATTATTTCCCTATCTGACTTTTATTCCAATAAACCTAAACTAAACTAGGTCAAGATTTTTCATTATTTTATTAATTTTACTTACTTTTGTTGACTTTGGTAAAAGTGGCGTCACTATCTGTCTCTCTCACTCATGGCAAACATGTCCACTATCCATCTATCTCATCATTTTGCCATAATATTAAGAACCTACCAAGAGCTTGTGCGAATAAAAAACATTTTAACTGAGTAAAATGGGTTAGCAAAAATCGGGTTACTTGAGGTTTTTAGTTTTTTTACTCGTTTTTTTAGTACGAAACTAACAAGTATTGTACCATTTTACAATCTTGATTAAATGCGCCAACTCTTAATGGCACTTGCCAAGGCACTCTAGTACATTTTTTTTAAAGGAGAGCCTTTCAAAGTCGTCAAATTTTGAAAATTTTAAATTCATAGTTTAACAAAGTCTTAATTCTAGGAAACTTGGGGCAATTGTGTCATTATTTTTGACTGTGATTCTTAGAAATATTATTTAGGGTTACGGTACCAAAGTTTAAATGAACAAAAATAATAAAAATTAACCACAATAACCGAAAAATGGTTACAGATTAACCAAATTTTTAAATTTTTCTTAAATGCCCATAATTTTCAAACTGCATGGGATAGATTTTTTTTCTGATTTTTCTCATGATGTTTACAATCAATCCTGTCGCCCCGTTTCGGCTTGACGTTGAGTTCTGGGACACCCTGTATATGTTGCTTAGTCAAATTTGCCTTATCGTTTATACTTAAAGTATAGTTTTTAAGTAATTGGACACACCATTTTGTATGATTGGTGATGATAATTGCAATCAATAAGATTGTGAATAGGAAATAGCGAGAAATGCATTGTTAGTAGACATTCTTTTATGATGCTGGTGTGAGACACATAAAACAGATAACCATAGTTATTCTAACTTGAATTTTGAAGCTCTTTTGTGAGAACAATAGTATATTGTTGTTAATAAACTGATTGTTGTTGTGTGACAATAGGCTAGTTCTACGAGTTTTAAATATTACCTATTTAACATTATCAATTTACTTGATCATGAAATACATCAGTTATTTGAACAAGAAAATGTTAAAAATAAAGTTATTGATCAAATGCTGTTTATTTTTCAAACAATCAACTAATTTAATGTTTGTTTATTTTGATGGAAGGCCTCATTAGACATTTTATTAGAAAGTTATTATTACTGTAATGTAATTAGTGTCAGCTATATTTCTATTAGGTTTGAAACCTAATTAAAATGAAAGTAAAAGTAATTACTCAGAAAACTACTAACTTAAATGAAGTTAACTAACTTAAATGAAGTTAGCTGGAAACTGGCATTTCAGGAAAACATATTCTAGCCATATAAATAGTAATGAAATGCTATGTTATTTACTACCTCCTTATCACTCCCCGCGCACCGTGCCTTCCCCCCAAACATCAACATTATTGATAAAACTGTTGCTACGATATTTTTTGTAAATATTGAACAAACTCCGCAATTAAATACAGATGCTTAGCGACTAACAGATTAGTATGCGGAATCTGTCAACAAAATATCAGCAAGGTCGTACACTCTAGCATAAATGAATACAGAATTTGCACTTCCCGAGACGCATGTAAACTATGTTTGAGTTTAACGATACACACCATTGCGCAACACACGCGAGCGTTACCCTTGAGATCGAGGTTAGGAAGTATTTGTTAGTAAAACAATAAAGAATGCCAAATACTCTTTAACTTTTAAGCTAGTAACAAACAAGCTTCCCCAACATTTAGTAACAGCAGACTTACGGGCTCCTATATTTTCTGCTCGATGCTTTTGGCGGGGGCGGCGTCCTAGACCGGCTTCGGCTGTGGCCTCGCGACATCGCGACGGGCTTCGGTGCCGGCTCTCGGGACCCGTTACGAGTCCTCGAGCGACTCCTCTGAAATCACCCAAGCGATATTATCGTCATTAAATATAGAACGATCCGCCGACAAAATAAAACACACGCGGCGGGAATGCGAGACGGACGTGACAAACTACGGTTAATTATAGTACCTCTCGGTCCGACATTTTATCCGACGTGATGAATCCGATGAATAAAAAGAAGATAAAACGTATTCAATCTATTTCTGATGTGTAAAATTCGAATAAAATTTCGCGAGCACACCTCAATCGCGTACAGCAAGAAACGAAAAACAAAATGGCGTTAGTTAGTGTTGTGAACTTACGATGCTCAGTTGAAAGAAGAACTAACCAGTTTTAGTTGATTTTGGATGGGCCTACACTGGTTAGTAATTTCCGAACGCAAAATAATGTTGCGTTCGATGATGTGAATGTCAAGTTTCTAAACGAGCAATAGACTGTCAAATCGCATTATCCACATCACATTTGCGGAATGTGGTGTGATTCGCTCAATATTTAAATTCATTTAGTTTTTGCGTAAATATGACTGATAACGAAGTACAAAATGATCCCTCAGGGGAACAGCCTCAAGAGAAGACTGCTAAACAACTAGAGAAAGAAGCAAAAAAGGCTGCAAAGTTGGATAAACTGAAAGCCAAATTGGATAAAAAGAGCGCTTCGCCAGCTGTGCCGAAAGAAAAACCAGAGGTAGGTTTTTGAGCCCTGCAATACGTCTACAACAATATCCTTTAGCTGTTACGCACCGATTATTGTAGATTATTTGCATCAAAATGAGTTTTATTCTTCTCTTTTGTTTTAGCGAAATTCTTAGGTTAATAACTTGAACCCTGGCGTCGGCAAGTGAAAGTAATGCCGCAATATTGTTAGTCACGTTGCATCAGTCTAATTTTCTTTCAACGCACAATCATCTATGATCTGTATTACATGTAATGAGATCACTTTGCATAAATCAATTTTAAAGAAATTTGAAATTGATAAGACTATTTTATTTTCTTCAATAGTTACTATTATTTGAAATTTATTGTTTTACTATGTCTATTACATTACCATTCAGACTGATTTCTATTTGATAAAAAAAGGAAATTAGAAAGGTTGATAAATAATCTAGATATTCTTATTGGAATGGTTAGGAAAATTCAAAATAAATGTACGTATCTTATCTTTACTATCATAAAGCAGAACAGAATGAATAAATGACTTAACTTGCTTTTACAAATGTATCAAACAAAAGTATACTTACTTAAGTGTAAACAAAATCTGTTTTATTGTAAATAATAAAAACTCTTACATTCTGCTGCTCCACATAATCCTTTTATTGTAAACTAGCTGCGCCCCGCGGTTTCACCCGCGTAAGTGTCGATCCCGTGGGAATATCGGGATAAAAAGTAGCATATATGTTAATCCAGGGTGTCAGCTACCTCCATACAAAATTTCATCAAAATTGGTCCAGCCGTTTGAGCGTGAAGAAGTAACAAACATGTAAACACACACACACTCACAAACTTTCGCCTTTATAATATTAGTGTGATTACTTATATAAAACTCTGCCTATTATTACATTCTACTGTTCCTCATAATCTTCTCCAAAAATCTATGTTCACATTTATGTAAGAAGTTGACAGAAACATCCCAGCGCTGATTTGCTAGATTCGTTTTTCCTCTACTGATTGTTATGTCTCTTCTTCCAATGGTTTTTTCTCCTGATAAAGTTTATTATGTTTGTGTAACTATGTATTTGTCGGATTGGCCCAGACATCAGAAGTAAAACACAAGTTTATTCAATTGAACAATCAGTTATCTCAAATCTAGAAAATACAGAAATGAAATACTAAAACTAATAACGGCAAAAGGCGGTCACATAGGGCAGTACTGACTGTCAGGGACAGTGGTCCATGCACCCACCGCAATAAGGATAGTACTAATTGTCAGAGACAGCGTTCCACATCCAATAATCGGGCAGTACTGACTGTCGAGAGACAGTGGTCCGTGCACCACGACGCAACCGTTGGAAATGCGTACCGATCAAACAGCGCAGCTCCTTATAAAGGCGATCGCTAGTGGGGGGGAAACCGTTACAATATTTTACTGGATTGGATACCAAGTCCTTTAGGCCAAATGATCGATAGAGTGAATGATTTGCGTCTGGTGCACGTTCCACTAGCGCCATCTAGTCGCCGTCTCTCACAGCTGCTAATCAATGTGTCTGCCGACATATTTATTCTTGTATTTTTTAATTATTATTTTTGTGTTAACTATTTCTTTTGTTGCAGCTGCCATGTTTTCTCTGCATCAGTTTAGGGTTTAGTTGTAGAAAATGCCTCAGGCATTAAGTCTACCATTGTACATTTTTTTTTAAGTTGTGCATAAAGTTTTAACAAATAAAAATATAGATTATTGAATATTAAAACTTGTCAACATCCAAAAATACTTTACCAAACTCTTTTCTTCTCAGAAAAAGGTGAAGGAAACAAAAGAAAGTGCGGTATACACAGTGCAGACAGCACCGGGTGATAAGAAGGACATTAGCGAGGCTATGCCTGATGCGTACAGCCCACTATATGTGGAAGCTGCGTGGTACGCCTGGTGGGAGAAACAGGGCTTCTTTAAACCTGAATATGGAGTGAGTATGACCTAATTTATATTATAACTTAAGAACAGTGTAGTAGTGCAAATTTTTTGTAAATTATTGCATCACCACTGCTCTCAAAACAGTGAAGGAAAACTTCGTGAGCATATGGGCATGTCCTAGAACGAAAAATTCGAAGACATGTTACATCTTCCAACCAGCAACAAAACAAGAATACAAAATCTGTCAGATGTTAATTTTAAACCGTAAATAAAAATTATCTGTCGATTGAAAAATCAGCTCTAGTGATATTTTTATTCTTTTATTTAATGTTTTACAGAGAAAATCTGTCCTAGAACCAAATCCAAAAGGGAAGTTTGTGATGGTGATTCCTCCTCCCAATGTGACGGGTACTCTTCATCTTGGACATGCACTCACCAATGCAGTTGAAGATGCACTCACGAGGTGGCATAGGTAACTAAAAATCATATTATTTAAAAAAGCTTACAGTGTATTAATTAGACATAATCATTATAACTAAGATTCTTGATAATAATTATTTACCCAACAAAAATGTTGATGATGATTTATGAAAATAAGAAATGAGAAAATGACGCAATACTGTACAAATTGAAATAGCAGTATCTCTCGTCAGACTTCACTTGGTATCAAAAGCTGTTGGAATATGAAATTTTAATCTTTCCGCCATAGTTGAAGGGATAAAATATTAATGTGAAATGTTGAAATATAAAACATGTCTGCACTCATGTAGTACCTAACAGCTTGTCGTTCTTCATTCAATTTCTCATCTCAATCAACAGGATGAATGGTAAAACCACCCTCTGGAACCCAGGCTGCGACCACGCTGGTATTGCCACGCAAGTGGTCGTGGAGAAGAAGCTGTGGAGAGAACAGAAGAAGACCAGACATGACCTGGGACGGGAGGAGTTCATCAAGAAAGTGTGGGAGTGGAAAGAACAGTTAGTACTTTTTGTTTCCCTTTTATAAAGATTTTCTAATTTGTTATTGCAAATCTCAATCACATCCATCACAACTTTAAGACGGAAATTCAACCGCAACTGCAGTTGATTATTATTAATAAAATATTTAAATTACCCTTTTGACCGCCACACGTCAAGAAATAAAAAACGTGCCCTCGGCGTTAAAGTCTGTCATGTAGTCGAACTGTGGCGTTCTGGGCACATTTTGGTTTGTCATCTATACATGACTGGCGGTCATAGGTTAAAAAGGAATCATCAATATGAAGAAGAAGGTGATTTATCACTTAGCCACTGCGCTGTTGGCCCGTTAATTGTTGGTTTTCAGGAGGATTCAGGACTTTTTACCTAATGTTGCGTTTTATTTTTCGATGGAAATCCACTCTCCGTCTGGGAAGAACGGAGGGTTATGTCGGGCCTAAATCCTTAAAACAATAGATATTTAACTGTAATGCAGTTTTTCTAAAGTCGAAATTCAAGTGGTTTATGTATTCGATTCGAAGCGTCAAAACAGGCTGAATGAAGAGTTACGAGACTCCTAGTACGACTTAAACCAAATCCACTCTTATACCTTACATCTTAGAATCGAATTTCATTTATCACCCAATCAACTCAGTCCTGAATTCAACATTCTCTCCTCAGAAAGGGTGTCCGAATCTACGAACAGCTTCGCTCACTAGGCTCGTCCTACGACTGGTCTCGCGTCCGTTTCACAATGGACCCGTCAATGTGCCGCGCAGTCAACGAGGCATTCATTCGTCTACACGATGCTGGCGACATCTACCGGGCGAATAGACTTGTGAACTGGTCTTGTACGCTCAAGAGTGCTATTTCCGATATTGAAGTAGATAAAGTTGAGCTTACTGGAAGGACGCTGTTGAGTATTCCGGGGTACACGAATAAGGTGAGTTGATACTTTTACTAAGGGCGAATTTCTCGAGGAATAATTATTGCGGTTTGACAAAGCAAACATTATTCGCAAAGCATTAATGTTCATATTCGAATGAAACCTTCGCTCAACATCGCGTATTCGAATATGAACTTTTATTTTGACGACACGGTTGGCGCAGTGGTTAAGTGATTGACTTCTGCGCTGCGTGTCGCGGGTTCGATTCCCGCACGGAACAAATATTTGTATGACCTACAAGTAGTTGTTCCGGGTCTGGCTGTTTGTGTGTGACTTTAAATGTTTGTAAACGCACCCACAATACAGGAGAAATTCCTAGTGTGGGGCAACGTTTTTTTAAAAAAAAAAAAAAAAAAAAAAAAAACTTTATCTGCAAAAAATAAGGTTTATATTCGTATGAAATGCATACTTAGTAAAGTCAAAGTGTGATGAATTTTGCCCCTAATATCTGTAACACATTGTTTTAGGTGGAATTCGGTGTGCTAGTCTACTTTGCGTATAAGACGGAGGACACAAATGAGGAGATCATAGTAGCGACCACTCGTATAGAGACCATGCTTGCAGATGTCGCTGTGGCCGTAAATCCTAACGATACCAGGTGAGTCGTGTGTGTGTTTTCATTTATAGTCGTAAAGTGCCATCTACATCAGCACATGCGAGCTACGAATCACACTGACATCACGCGAAATCCTGCATCGCGCAAGCAGAGTTTACCGCGTGACTAGCATATAAACCCGACGTCAATTGACGGGCCCGCCCTGACCCTTGCTCGAGTCAGACCGCGCCGCTGAGCCCGTAGTTTTAAATTCGTCCCTAAATAATTCCGATCCAGCCTGTCCCTTGCTGCCCTCTCCCAGCGACGCCCTAAGCCGAGGTCCTTAGTTTTCAAGTTTTTTTTAAGCCCTGGCTGGAGGTTTAATTTATTGAGGATAGTCCGGTTAAGCAGACGGCAACCTACTAGGTGGAACTGCGAGATTCCATTCATAAATAAAAAAAAACAATCGTTGGGCAGTTGCCCACCGAACACGACACCCGTCTGGTCGGAAGATTCCCCCTATGGAGTATGAGTGAACTTTACACCCTGTTCCTCATACCTCTAGTCGTATTGTCGTCTCTACATTGTATTTATGTAAGTTTTACTTATAATAGATCTCATAAATGTATTTTGTTTGGCAGGTACAAGCACCTTGTTGGCAAGAACGTGGTGCATCCGTTCGTGAACAGGAAGCTGCCGATCATTGCCGACGATTTCGTCGACATGAACTTCGGAACTGGTTAGTATATCTCTTAGGGCCAATTTCACCAAACTTTTATACCTACCTAGAATAAGTCTTATCTATACTCATATTATAAAGAGGAATTTTTTTTAAGTTTGTATATAGGGGGTAATCTCTGGAACTACCAGTCGGATTTAAAAAAATCTTTTTGTATTTGATAGCCCAATTCTTGAGGAAGGCTAAAGGCTATTTAGAATCACGCTATGACCTTTTGGAGCCGAGCAAAAAGAAACAATGTCAGAAATAACGCTAAGCAAAAACGAAGTAATCTCATCGCCTGGATGAGATGCGACGGGGTGGGTCGGGGGAGCAAGAAATTTCACGCGGATGAAGTCGCGGGCAGAACCTAGTCTTTAGAATTAATGTTGAGTTCTTGACAGTTTTTCCATACTAGAACAGTCAGACGTCAAATTTATTCCGCGGATAAAAGTTATCTGAAATTGGTAAAATTAGCCCTTAGAATAATAAGAATAACTAACTTATACTGGATAAAGTAATTAAATTGCAGACCTGCAGGCGAGACTCTAAAGGCCTAATAGGTATCAATGTCGAAACACGTCTGCCCAAGCTTTCGGAGAAACAAGTCTTACTGTTATGTTTATAAGGTTCTTAACAAAATCAAAATATTTTATTTCACGTAAACCTACATGGGCACTTATGAAACGTTAGAAGCTAGGTGCACGGTTCCAATTGGTCGTAATCGTAATCCAAGTGGTCGTCTATGTAGTACAAAGTCCCAATTTCCCTTTTATTGTATTTATAATTATATTGTTATTTCTTTAACAGGTGCGGTAAAGATTTCAACGGCACACGACGTGAATGACTACGAGCTCGCCAAGCGTCACAATCTGCCGTACGTCAATATCTTAGACGACGAGGGCAAGATGCTGCCCAACTGCGGAGCATTCGCTGTAAGTTCTTCATCTAAACTAATATTATAAACTCAAACTCAAAGCATTTATTTCAATTAAACCATTTACAGGCACTTTTGAATTTTCAAGAAGTCGGTCAGTTAGAAAAATAATAATAATAATAATATTCCACAACTATCACACAACGCCGTCTAGTCTCAAGCTAAGCAGAGCTTGTGTTATGAGTACTAGACAACTGATAAACATACTTATATATTTCTAAATACATACATATATAGATAAATTACACCCAGACACAGAACAAATGATCATGCTCATCACACAAACATTTGCCCTGGG
The DNA here is from genome assembly GCA_951800025.1 of Oligia strigilis. Classification (NCBI taxonomy): domain Eukaryota; kingdom Metazoa; phylum Arthropoda; class Insecta; order Lepidoptera; family Noctuidae; genus Oligia; species Oligia strigilis. The sequence goes on from OX637551.1 coordinate 2,319,955, forward strand.
TGGGAATCGAACCCACGACCTCCGGCATAGCAGTCATAGTCACTGACCACTAGACCAACAGGCCAGGCAAAAATATGAAGCTAGTTGCCCATTCCAAAGCGTATAATAATTTGGCTTTCATTATATTTCAAACTTCTAATACTAAATACACTATAAATTATTAAAATAACAATGTAATAACCTAATCTAACTAAAACTATTAAAAAAACTAAAATATTGCGTCGAAATATTCCTCTGCATCGCTGTCTACTGGTAATGTAAACGCCAGCACATCAAGCTACCCGAAACTGTCAAATTTTCCCAATCAAATTTGAACCTTATGCTTTAGCGATAAAGTTGAAAATCAATTAAAGAAGTTTGACAGATTGTAGTAGCTTCATGTGCTGGCGTCTGTACCCAGGAGACTGGCGACATTACTATGTTGTATGGCAATGCTTAGCCTCTGAACAAGGTAAAAGCCAGCCCTTGGGTCACGGGAAGTGTCAACCAGCCGTTTAAAGAAAAAATGTATATTAGGATAAAGGAGGTAACATTGTTTGTTCAGCCCAATTCAATTTTATGACGGCTCTGAAGTGCGCCACTCGCTGCGCAGTACCTCACCCCTCACCCCCGCTGAATCATGAATATGTTACTGCGCGGCGACTCATGAGGCGATTCGTTTCGAACCTCTTTTTAATCAAAATATATTAAAGAAAATACTGGCCTCATGTTTTTTTTTTATTACTAAATGGGCCTGCTCTTGACCCCGATCACGCCTGATGGAAAGCGATAGATGAGGTCTATGATGGAACGAACGTGCCAAGAAGATGCCTGTTCACTCTTGCTTTGAAGGCAGACGGGTTAAATGTGGGAGGGAACACAGAGAGTTCCACACTTTGGCTGTGCGCATAATAAAAGTGGAAGAGAAGCGCTGAATATGACTCGTGGGGATATCAACCAAGTGCGGATGGTACGCTGCAGTACGTCTGGTTGTCTGGTGGTAAAAGGGCGATGGTGGGTAATAATTATTATGTTATGTACAGGGTATGAAACGCTACGACGTTCGGCGCAATATCATCAAGGCCCTGGAGACGCCCAAGCTGTACAAGGAGACAAAGGAACACGCCATGGTGGTGCCACTGTGCAGCCGCTCCAAGGATGTGGTGGAACCCATGCTGAAGCCGCAGTGGTGAGTACCGCGTACTGTCTACCGGCCGTCAGTAGCAACTGTTGAACTACAAAAATGGGCTTTACTGCTACGACATAAAAGCGTGGTTGTTGAACAGGTACATAAAATGCGACAAAATGGCGGCTGATGCGATCAAGGCCGTTAAAACCGGTGAGCTGAAGATTATCCCCGACGTGCATGAGAAGACTTGGTACCATTGGATGGAGGGCATCCGTGATTGGTGCATATCCCGACAACTGTGGTGGGGACACCGGATACCGGCGTACAGGGTTACACTGCCTGAACCAGAGGTAAGATGATTGAGATTTCATGATAGCCATAAAGAGCAAGAATAGATACTTTCATAGATATACTAACATTTACAAATAGTTTCAGAGTTAAAGAAAATAAAATACGTTATGGTGTTTGGTGATAAAAATGGTAGAACTTTTTCAACTTTTTTGGAAAGATATAACTAAGCTATTTTAGAAGGTGAAGGTAAACGTAATGCAACCGGAAAGAAATATAAGAAATTGGATTGGACATAAATAACCTGACAATTTTCTATTAACTCTTTATCTCAATGTATTATCTCAAACAAATTATTAAGTGGACTCTTGCAATGTTTCCACTATCCTACTAAACAAGCAGAATTAAAGGTTTTTCTACAGCACATTCAGAACAAAAACAATCATCGGCTCCAAATGAATCGATACAGCCAACTAGTGACGTCACCAAACGTACTAAATCAGAAATTGACTAAACTCCTTCATCTATCAACTTCCTTGAACTACCAAAGAGTTCTTGAAGTTCCCGGCCGCAGTGAGGCTACGGCGCTGAGACGGAAGTTGTACAGCCCGATGTCGCTGCGTATAGCTGGAACTACATCCAGGCATACGCAGCGTCGTCGGGCGGTACCGCTTTCGAAAATCGACTAAAACTCCTTCATCTGTCGACTTCCTTGAAACAACAAGGAGTTCTGCGACGCGGAAGATCCCGGGCGCAGCAAGACGGCGCCGCGCCGGCGACACACGCGCTCGGGCCGCAGGAAGCCGCACCGCATCCGCGCGCGCCAGCCCGCCGCGCCCGCAGCTGTAGGTCGCGCGGACAGAGCCCGGCTCACGAAACAAGTCCCGCGGATATGTGAAACTAATTATTATTATACACCTTTCTCTATTTAGGATTATACATTGTATTAACCAGTGATACTGTCAGTTGCCTGCAGCGCCGCGTCTGCAAGACTTCTTTCGTGAGACGGACTCTACGCGTGGATGTAGTGGCTTTATGGTTCATTTGCATGGCGTGTTGTTATTGGCTACTGTTTAATTTCTTTGATAGGCGTCATGTTTTCATGGTTAAAATATGTTGTAGTAACAAAATATTTCTTTAAGTTTTCAATCCATAGTAATATCCAGTACGTAATTGTTTAAATCATTACTTACAAAACAAAGATAATTGACTAAATGTCATGCTTTGCTGTGATAATAACAATCATTTTAAATGTTTATTGGCCCATTTCAAAATTGGGATATAACAAATTCGACACTTTAACAACCATTTCTAATACCTTTAAAAATACGATGTTATCACATCAGCAACATTGGCACAAAACAATATGAATCCCAGGAATCACTAAATTAATTATCTTTTAAATTGTCTTTGTCATAATATCTCGGTTGGAAGGCGTACGAGGGGAAGCCAATTAGCAGAGCCCCTTGACAATTTTATACGGCATGAGGCAACGGACAATTATCCCTTTATGCACTATTATTATTAATTTTATCCTATGTTGCCCCCCACTACAGGGCAAATGCCTCCCTTTCTCTTTTCCACCCCCCTCTGTTTTGAGCTAATGTGGACTAATTTAAACTCGACTAAATACAAATTCCAACTTTTATAATGTACTAACGGCGTCCTGCGGTTTCACCCGCATAAGTGTCGATCCCGTGGGAATGTCTACTGTCTAGATAAAAACTACCATATGTCCTTCCCCGGGATGCAGTCTATCTCTCTGCCAAATTTTATTGAAATTCATTCAGTGTTTTAGGCGTGAAAATATAACAGACAGACAGAATTACTTTCGAATTTATAATATTAGTATAGATAATAAGCTAACATGAATGTCTGTAATGTGTTGGTTTTTCTTTTCGTTTTATAGATTTTTTTGTACAGGGTTGCTCGTTTATTATTGCACCTTTGTATATAAAAATAAGCTGTGATAAACTCGCATGTAAACACAAATATTTTTCAAAAATATCCATAGTTGAGGATGCAAAAGATGCTCGCATATTTTATTTTCATTATGTCATACTGCACATCCTTCCCATATGATCAAACCATAAACTAAATGCCCCTACCTCCTTCCAGACCAAAGACCAAGAACTATGGGTATCCGCTCACACGGAAGAGGAGGCTCGCACCAAAGCGGCCGCTAAGTTCAATGTGCCTGCCACTGACATACAGTTAGTGCGGGATGATGATGTGCTCGACACCTGGTTCTCGTCAGGACTGTTCACTTTCTCTATATTTGGATGGCCGGATCAGACTGAGGATTTGCAGGTAGGTGATTGATGAAAAGAATTTGAAATATATTTAAACGAAATAATTTTAATTTGGCATCAATTTTAAGAAGTATCAATTTTATAAGTGCGCTAAATTAAAATATCTAATTCAACGTGTTGTAAAGAAAATTTAGAGCATGTCATTAAGGACAGGGATAAAATACGTGCGCACAGGCAAGCGATTTGGCAACGTCGTCGCGCGCCCTTTTTTTCGTAGGCACGGTCAAAATTAAGTAAATACCGCTAGTTCAACGCGATGCCAAGTTATGGATTGCTTATTGGGCGCGCGCTAAAATGTATACTTTAATTTTCTAATTTGTTTTGATAATTCGTGTCTACTTGAAGGTAATAACTTAGTTTGCACTATCTAAAACGTTAAATTACAAGATTTTTCTCAAAAATTTAGATTTGGGAAATGACAATTTATGATTATTATTATGTAACAGTTACTGCACCTCCTATTTCGATTTGGCGCAAGTTTTCGATGTCATTCTGAAGAATATTTTCGACGGTCCCTTCGTGTATTGATTTAGGCTGGTGGTCCGTTATTATTTTCTGCGCTTCACAGCAGGGGCCTAAAAAGGCCACTTTGGCAGAATCATAAAAGCATAACATTATGAATTGTGTTTTTCTTTTTTTCGCTGCACTACGTAGGTATAATCAAAGAGATTGGGATTGGATTTGGATTGGATTGATTGGTATTTTAGCACAGACAAAAAAAAGTAACTGAAAAATACTTCACCAACGGGATTTGATACGATTAACTGTCCATTTTGATTCATAATGATTCTGCCAAAGTGGCCTTTTTAGGCCCCCCGATCGGTACTAAGTTATTAAATCAGTCTTTCTAATTCATTTGACAGGCATTCTACCCCGGTACCCTACTGGAAACTGGACATGACATCCTATTTTTCTGGGTAGCCAGGATGGTCTTCTTCGGACAGCGGTTACTTGGAAAATTGCCTTTCAAGTAAGTAGAGATATATCCTTGTTAGTTTGTGAATAAAGTTCAAAATTGGTTGCAGTTATCTTTTACATTTGACTCTGGTTCTTATATAAAATGTTGTTGGCAAACTAAGTTAATTTCAACACACAGCTTTGCTTTGCAGCTCAGTTTAAAATTGATTTTAAACTGACAATGTTATTGATAAATCTTCATACTTATTTATACTATTTTTTTAATAATAGTAAGCGGGTCAAGGTTTCTGATCCCAAATCTGTTTTAACAACAAAACGTTTTCTTGCGTTTTGTTTGTTGATAACATTCTGTATGTTATCCTTAGCATCTCGCAAAATCACGAGAGTAGTTCTTCACTTTGTCTAATTAGAACATAGGAGATTTCTTCTTAAGTAACCTAAAATTATCTCCCACAGAGAAATCTACCTCCACCCGATGGTCCGTGACGCCCACGGCCGCAAGATGTCCAAATCCCTGGGCAATGTCATCGACCCCGTGGACGTAGTGAAAGGAGTCACGCTGGAGACCCTTCATGAACAGCTGGAGGAGTCCAACTTAGACCCTAAGGAGGTGGAGAGGGCCAAGCAGGGGCAGAAGCAGGACTATCCGAATGGGATTCCGGAGTGTGGGACTGATGCGCTCAGGTGAGTTTAGAGTGTTTGTTTAGCCCTTATTTTAAAACCTGGAAAAATATAATGACACGGTTTTTAGGGTTCCGTACCCAAAGGGTGAAAACGGGACCCTATAACTAAGACTTCACTGTCCATCTGTTCGTCTGTCACCAGGCTGTATCTCATGAACCGTGATAGCTAGACAGTTGAAATTTTCACAGATGACGTATTTCTGTTGCCGCACACGCAACAACAAATACTAAAAACAGAATAAAATAAATATTTAAGGGGGGCTCCCATACAACAAACGTTTTTTTTTTTGCGTTTTTCCTTGTGGTACGGAACCCTTCGTGTGCGAGTCCGACTCGCACTTGACCAGTTTTTTATTCAAAGCGATATTTTTTTCGTATTTATAATAATTTGTCCCTGTCCCCCCCTTCGCAAGCATTTGTCGTCTAATCTGCAGGAATTATATATCTCTTTACTTTAATATTTTTATGAAATACAGACATGTGACTTTTAATCCGAATGCTTATTTGCTTACTATGCACTTCAACTTCAACTTTTAGTTTACACCGAACCGACAATTCGCTATTACGAGCTAATACGTTATTAGTGAGCCTGCTCACAATCGGCGGCTGACTATACTTGTGACAACGCAGCCTTAGGTTTCATGTTTGTGATTTCATGCCCCTTTTACATATAACACTACTTACTACTACTTTGTATCATAACATTTCAACTACTTTTACTACCAGGTTCGCTCTTTGCGCTATGGCTCAAGGCCGGGACCTGAACCTGGACATCCTGCGTGTACAAGGCTACAGGTTCTTCTGTAACAAGCTCTGGAATGCTGCTAAGTTCGCACTGCTGTATTTCCCTAAGGACACAGTGTATGAGGTCAGTATCGGCAGGGTGATTGCGTAACACACTATCAGTAGCAATGGGTTTCATTTTGACAGTTCAACAAAATTCATTGCGTTATTTGCGTTGTTGAGCTGACACATTTTTCGAACTTAAGGAGCAATGGATTAGCAATAAGCTTCAAAATGATTCAATTTGGCTTTTGACTTCTGTGTGACTTCTATGTTCTGTGTCTTGTAATGTTCATTACTTTGCTTAACTACTATTGTATAGAAGCAAGTTTCTCTAACTGAACAGATAGCTGTCCTGTCCTGGGGAGTTTGTTCCGCCACTTCTTCCCAGCGAATGCACTAGTAGGTGGTGAAGGGCGGGCGTTTTGGGGGACTGTCTTATGTAACTTTGACGTTCGAAAAGTGCTGATTCTCAGCCTAATTTGAATAAGTAACTTTTGATTTTGTAGACTGTGAACAAAGTATAGCTATTTTTGCTGAATTTCTGTTTTTAATAAGACAGCAGAGGACTGTGAGAAATAATTACAAGAAAACTCGATTAAGTATTCGAATTTTCGGTTTTTATTTTATCGATTTTTTCATCTTCTTCTTTTTTCTCGTTTCGGCACAAAGGCACAGAAGTGCCTCATGTCAGGTACACAAAATTACTCATTAGCATCACATGCTTAGGTGCTCTCGACATTCTGAAGAAGTGAAGACTCTTTTATTACACACTATGGTTTTTAGCATGATTAAGAATGATATTGCAAAATAGTACCTCCTCCTTTTTGTGAAGTCGGTAAAAACATGGTAAAAAGGAGAACAATAATCTCATAAATAAAAAGGCGAAAATATATCTCTTCAAATATTTTGCTTTTTTTTTCCTCTATCTCGTGTTTTGACATATTATATTACTTATCCAGGTGCACACACCCTCCCTACCCACGGACCTGGCCCCAATGGACCGCTGGATGCTGTCCCGGCTGTCGCTCGCCGTGAACAAAGTGAACGCCGGGTTCTCGTCGTACGACTTCCCGTCCGCCACCACGCACTCGTACAACCTGTGGCTCTATGACCTCTGTGACGTGTATCTGGTAAGTTTATACTCAGAGTCCTCTAGACGAGATTATCTTTGCCCACAAATTAAAAGTAACTACTTTTAATTTTCTGCTCAATTGTTACGCAGTTTTATGTCCCTGCAATATCGGGAAGCATTGGCATCTAAGACACGGGCTTCTAGTTCCTCCCTAGTTTAGAAGCCAAACGTTCAACTTTATAATGTTGTACAACTTAATCATGCTAATGTTTCGATTTTATGTACAAAATAAAAAAAATAGAAAGTATCTTCGTGTGACACTGCAGCTACATAAAGAACTATAAGCCAACACACCGAAAGCTATAGATGGAGCCACTAACACTGACGTCACATCATCCATCGCGCAACATTCGTGAAAAGTTAAACTCGCCTTATTTGCCCCAAATTCTGTTAGTTTTATTATAATTAATAAGTTACCCGCGACTTCGTCCGCGTGAAATTTCACCCTCCCCCCATTCACCCTCTTAGGGGTGGCATTTCGAAAAACCCTTTCTTAGTGGATACCTACTCTTCACAAAGAACACACCCTCCAAATTTCATGTCTCTAGGAGCAGCGGTTTAGATTGTGCGATGATATATCAGTCAGTCAGTCAGGACTTTGAATTTTATATGTATAGATTACTTTCTAGTTAATATGTATGCACTAAAAACAAAATATACGTTTAAAACTTCGTCTCGGAATTGGAAACTCTTTGTTTTCTCAAAATCACATTGAAGGCACTGTTATACTTACTCATCAACTTTCATGAAAATAAAATCGATGGAGTTCGACTTAAAAATTAATAATTTGCAAAAAGGCTAGAAGACGACTATTTTTTTCCCTAATTTCTTGTCGTGCAGTGTGCAAATTATTTACTTTTATGTTTTTCCCCAGGAATACCTCAAGCCAATCTTCGCATCCGGCTCCGAAGCCGCACAAGCGGCCGCCCGTCGCACTCTCTACACAACCCTAGAGTTTGGACTGAAACTGCTGAGCCCCTTCATGCCGTTCGTGACCGAGGAGCTGTTCCAGCGCCTGCCCAGAAAGGACACCAGCTGTCCGTCCATCTGTGTGGCTAGCTATCCTACTGTGAGTCACTTGTTTCATATTACCGTAAGGCCGCTTTCACATTAGAACGTTAGCAGCGCGACAGTAGCGCGGCAGAAGCAGAAACCTTCACGCACGCTTCTGTTTATAATATGAAATTCTGACTGGGCGACGGTCGCGCGTCAGTCGCGCTACTAAAGTCGCCTAAATGTGAAAGCGCTCTTAGAGTTCTCTACTGCTGAGCCCCTAATGTCGTTCGTGAGTGAGGAGCTGTTCCAGCGCCTGCGCAGGAGAGACACTAGCTGTCCGCCCATCTGTGTGGCTAGTTATCCTACTGCGAGTCACTGACACCTAATAGTTAGGAGGTTCCTCTCTTTGGAGCCTTGTCTACTACTATACTAGTATCTTGGATCCAGTTCCTGATGCAGATAGTATACTCCTTTAAAAAACTACGTACGAAGTTAATATCATCCTTGAGAGCGTTTACGACGTAAGGCATTTCATACAAACTTTCAAGCCCTTGTTTTTCGAAAGTAATGAACCAATTTTAATGAAACTTACTCATAAGCAGGATACAAAGGTCTAAAAAGTTACATGAACATTTTCGAAATATCTTATTTAAAAAAAGTTAACTGGAAATCTCTGTTTCTATTGAAAATTTAAAATCGGTCTAATTTGGCTGTAACACAATTTTTCGAAAATGTTCATATGTAACTTTTTAGACCTTTGTATCCTGCTTATGAGTATGAAGTTTCATTAAAATCGGTTCATTCATTTCGAAAAACAAGGGCTTGAAAGTTTGTATGAAATACCGTACGTCGTAAACGCTCTTATATTGTGCCCTTGCAGACGAAAAAGCCTCGTCTCTTATTGAGAAGTAATAAGCTATACAGTCTGTTAGGATTAGGATTCATAAGGACATACATATATACATATATTTAGTATTCGAATACATGTAAGAGAAAAGACTACAATTCCCATGTCCACACAGCTACTTCTACCCCCGCTTGTGGCTAAAGCGAGACGCCAGTGTTGGCTGCTCAAACACAAGGTGGCATCGACTGGGAACCTGTTACCGTGGATTCAGTACAAACATGATTCTGGACCAACCCGCGTTGAAACGTTTCGTCGGTTATCAAAAAAAAAAATCTGCTGTTTCATAAAAAAGTGCAATACCTATTTTGTTCAAAATGTATGAAACTAAAATTTCTACGCTAGTGGATCTAAAATGATGTGTTGAATTCATGTTTACATTTTACTCGTCGATATTCCTGGCATCCTGTAAAATCAAACCTTTTCCGTTTCTCCAGGACGCCGACACTCCTTGGCGATCAGAAAACCTAGAATCTGACGTAGACACAGTTCTCAAGATGGTGCATCTAATAAGGTCTACCCGCTCGGAGTACAACCTGACCAACAAGCAGAAGACCACGGCCCACCTCATCATTGCTGAGGATTTGAAGGTGAGATAAAACAAAGAGAATTTTGGATTTTTGCCAGCATTACTTTACAATTTTAGATTTTGTGGGCATATTTTTTGTTTCTTTTTTATCATGGCGAATCACAAAATGTATTTTAACTTCAAATCAGAATCTAAGGTCGGAAAAACAGAAGAAGATTGTTGAGTTGGTTGTGTTGTGGAACAACAAACTCGTGTCACACAATCATGACAAGCTTCAGATTTCCATTGCAGCCAAAAATGTAGTGCATTTTTGTCACTCAAAAGTCAACTTAGACTACATAACCTTAAAGTTAATAGTTGAGTAAGTGGCAGTGAATGTTAATTATGTAAGATTTTGAGTAAAGTTTCGTTTTGTGAAATTTCGCCAGTTAATTTGACTTTACAGTGACCATATCCTCGTATGTTGTTATAGGTGGAAACCCTGAAGGGTCTGTTCAGGAGTGTGCAGTCGTTAGCCAACAGTGAGCTTTCGGATGAAAAGCCTCCGATTGGATGCTCCATACTGACAGTGTCAGATAAGATTGAAGTGCATCTTGTTTTGAAGGTATGTAATGAAGGAGTAACCCTGTATTTTGTGTAGGCCGTGTATATACTGATTATGATACTGTAGCATACTTAACAATTTATCTATTCATTGCATTTTCACAGGGCCTAATCGACCCCCAAAAAGAGATAACAAAGCTTGAAAAGAAGAAAGAAACCCTCTCCCAAACGATAAGCAAGCTGCAACAATCGATGGCCGCCGACGACTACACAACCAAAGTACCCGTTGAAGTACAGAAGACTAACTCCGAGAAACTAACGCAGTCGCAGGGAGAGATCGCGAGGTTACAGGCTGCTATGGAAACCTTGAAACTTATGTAGGAAAACGTAGCCTAGAAGATTATACACAGTGCTGATTATTATTCTGAGACTGCATAGCGAAATGTCAAAATTGACAATAAGATGACTTTGACGTTTATTTGACAGTGCGGAAAAGAGATGGAGCTACACAAGACGTATAGCGCCATCTCTTTTTTGTACTGTCAAATGTCTTGCCAGTAACAAGACGGTGAAGGCTTAGCAATATCTATCGCAGTGGATTTTCCAAATAATCGGTGCAATGGATGTTGTTGATTGTGAAAATGAAAGTGTTCTCGTCTGAAGGCGGTGTGATCAAACTATTTATTTAGAAATATTTAGCTAGATAGAAAAATGGAAAAAAAAATAAAAGCAAAGCCAGGATGGTAAAAGCACTGTTGTATGTATGAACTGATTTAATAACAGTACAGTTAGTAGGCGTAACTACCTCGTCAGTCTCTTGTCTACATAATATGGCACAAACTTTTTATACCCACAATAGATTTTACATAAATATTAGAAGACAAAGTTAGAACCCTCCAGTAATATTACCTGCCAGTAAGGACCAGTAGCAGTCTTGTACTTTTTGTCGTTAAAAAATGCATTTTTTATCTGTACCATTTATCATACAAAATTCTAGAAATGTTACGTTGAGTCAAGTGACACCAATTTGTGGTATTGTTCTAAGTGAAGTCTTTTATTTATTGATTTTATTGCAATAAACTAAGCTTAAATAAGTGTTTTTTTTTTGTTAAAATATTTCCCATAGATAATATTTCTCTATTTTTTATATGGCTATACTAAAAGAGTAGGGGAAGACCAAAGAAACTATGGATGGACTGTGTGAATGATGATTTATGGTTAGAGGGGGTGACTATCGAGAGCACGATTTATACAGAAATATGGAAAAGAAAAAAACGTTGCGCCAGTAGATAAGGTCTGTAATTGTATTTCTATCTAGAAAACTGCGCGTCGCGTCGCGTCTCGGTGTGAACTGACCCTAACTCTATAATTTCCGATAATTTCTGAACGATCAGAATGACTTCCATTTTTGCGAAATTGACACTGACGGTTCTGTGCACTGACGTTTCGTAATTGCTTCTTGCTAACAGAATTTTATTAATCTTAAGCATTTGCGAGTGCTGTCTCTCTCGCTCATTTTGTAAACGTAATAAGCTACCCTGTTGTCAATTTGAAAAGTAGTAATTTCATAATTTCAAAATGTGCTGGAACGCAGCTTCAGGTTATTTGTGTTTATCATTGCTAATTGTATCATTTTGTTTACAATATTTCTAGCAAAAACCTTTGTAAAATACTTCTAGACTACTGACTAGACTACATTGAACTTGGTAAAAGACAAGTAGCTTATAAATATCTATTATTATATTTATAATACCTTGAAGATGGAGTTCCCTACACTTGGTGAACACTGCCAGTATCAGAACTGCAACCAAACCGATTTTCTACCTCTCCAATGCAAATGTGGCAAGGTATTCTGCCGGGAACATTTCAACGAACATTGCTTGTCCGGGGAATGTGAGTTGGCGCCAAAACCCAAGGAAGTTAACCTCAAAAACGATGACCAGATATTCAGGTGTTCAGAAAAAGGATGTAGGAAAGGAAATCTGCATGAAATGTTGTGTTCAAAATGTAATAATCATTATTGTATTGAACATAGGTTTCACCCGTAAGTATTCACAATGTAATACCTACATAATCCCCAATATTCTCATGTTATACAAGAGAATCCTGTGTCACTGGTACAAAAAATAAAAAAATCATCCAACAAAACCACTCATCATCATCATCATCTGCCTAGCCTTTTCCCAACTATGTTGGGGTTGGCTTCCAGTCTAACAGGATGCAGCTGAATACCAGTATTTTACATAGAGCGACTGCCTCTCTGACCTCCACAACCCAGTTACTGGGTAATACGATACCCCTTGGTAAGACTGGTTGTCAGACTTTCGGGAATCTGACTACCCGTAAAGACTGTCAAAAAAAAAACAAAACCACTCATACGGTGTCATAAATTCATAATCATTCTTCAGATCTAAATTTTCTTTTCCAAAATGCCCTAAAAGCTGACTCTGTAATCTCAGTTAAACAAGAGATGTGTAGAGGTTTAAAATTTAAACATAAAAAGGCACGGGTCTTTTTATGTTTAAATTTTACATCTGTAAACTAAATTTTCAGCACTTGTCCCGAAATAGATGATGAAACAATGGCATCCAAAATAGAGCAGTTAGAAGCTCCAAGGAGACAGTTCAGAGAGGCCAACAAACATTTACAAGAAAAGGTAATTATTCTGAATTCAATCTTGAATCTAAAAAACTAAAGTTCTTAAGCATATGTGCATCATGGGCATGTACATGGTTTGATACAGTTGACACTGCATCTTATTTATAACTATACTGGTTACTTTTACAGATCACAGAAAACATCCGCAGAGCCCTCCAATCTTCTGCAAAAGTAAAGACTGCTTCAAAAATTCACCTTATGAGAATAAAACAAAAGGCAGTTGGGCCAAAAAGCATCCCACCCTCTGACAGAGTATACTTCGCCATCAAAAAACCTTTAAACATGGAACCAAAACCAATAAGAATTATTCAAGAAGAGGATAGCATCATGAAGTTTGACTCCGTAACTTTAGACCCGGATTTAAAAGATACTGTACCAGTATTTATTAGTTCCAAATGGAGTTTGGGTCGTTCTATAGACAGTATATGTGACTCTTGTAATATTAAAAATGATAATAACAAAGTTTGTTCTGTGAAACTTCGGTTGTTTAGACAGTTGGACAGTTACTGCATTAGTCCAATTAAGATGGATGCAGAAGTATCAGAGCTCATGAAAGCAGAGGTTTTGTTGGAAGGTGATAAGTTAGTGGTGGAATATATTGATAGTAAAGTGTTGAGCGAGTTGGAAGAACATGCTCAGTTGTTCTTGAGTTGAGAAGGTTGTAAATAAATGTATGTAGACTGATTTTTGAGTTTTAAATTGGACGTAGTTTAGGAGAGAGGACTCACCAAAAAAATGACAAACAAATAAAAGTGTTAGTCTGTGTAATACAACTTGACTCATGAAAATATTAGTATGTTAGCCCATAGGTGTAAATTTTTCAAAATATTCCAAATACAACATCATTGCAGCAATACCACACCTAAACTTAAAATCTCGAGTACTCAAAAATGACTTTTTTATGGGTCGAGTCCTTTTTGCTAAACTACGTCCATTTGTTTGTCCTATTTTTTTGGCACATTATATTCCCGGCATTTGAAAATGGTGACTGTGGTGATAAGTTTTGGTAAAACCTGACGGACCATGCATGTCATGTTGTGATGCAGCCTATGTTCAGCAGTGGACTGCGATAGGCTGAGTTGATTGACATCTAGTCAACTTGCGGTTCAAATCTGCCTCTCCTTTACTTTCGGTGAAAGGCTTTACTTGGGCAAGTACTTTTTTTTTTTTTTTTTGCGGATGGGAAATCATCAAATGACCCCTCCCGCTCTGGGTGGAGCGGAAGGGAGTGTCAGACTCTTACTGACTAAAACCCACCCGTGTTCCTTCCTTAGCCCTTTATGTTCCGGGCCAGCGATAACCCTTTCGGACAATCCCGCTGCAGGCTTCGGCCCTATGGGGCCCCTCCTCGATGCTGACATCTCTTTGAGGCGCGCGTGGAACACGTACGCGCCGTCCGGCACGGGCCTGGTCCTGGTCGGATGGTGAGCTACCCATTACTCTCCGCCCGCAGGCCCGCGCCTACGGTGGCCGGGAGTCGTCGCGCGGCTCCCGACGCCCGGAGCGTCTCCCGCGACTTTGAACTCAAGTACAAGTACTCGGTTTTATATTAAAAGAGAAGAACACCAATAAGACATCAAAATAAAAAATAAATAACCATATAATAATGTCAACATAATCTAAATTACACTACACACTTAAAGCGTTACTTCACTACTGTCTTTGCACTGTGACTGGCTCCTCTGGTACGTTTCGGAGTCTACTAGGGGCATGAGCTGCGCGGGCGCTGATTGGTTGGTATGCGCGGTGGGAGGGGGGGTTGTAGCCAACTTATACTTCTCAACCAACCAATTACAGTGCCCTGTTCGAGCAATCAACGTCATCAAATCTCTTCGGTACTGTTTCGTTAGTATCGCGTATAGGAATGGGTTTGCGCAAGCGTTTAGAGGGTAAAAGAACACTAGGAGCACTTTCCCGTGACTGACGTCGACTAGTGGAGCGCCTGCTAGCGCTGTAATGCCAAAGAAGGCTACTGGCGCCCAACACAGCAAGTCTGTTCCGATGAGCAGCGCCATTTTGTTCGCGATCCGTCGTTCAGCCGCCGCCGCTGCCCCCCTCCCTCCATAGCTCTCCCCTCCTCCCAAAGACCTGTATATCTGCACGTAGCACACAACGATGGTGACCCACGCGAGCGCGCTCACCATAAATATACCTCCTTGGTACACAGCATCTCCCACATCCTTGCTCTCAACTGGTAAACATATTGAGGTAGACGAATAGTCTGACACGCCGGCAAGCGGCAAGCCAGCCATTAAAAAGGAGTACAGCCAACCACCTATCATTATCTTGGCCGCGGCTGACAAGGAGATCCTCCTTTCTAAATAAATTGCATACGTTATCGCGAACCAGCGCTCCAACGTGACTATAGTAAGGGTGATTACAGACAGCTGTCCAGAAAATACTGATAGGAAGCCAGCGACCTTGCAGCCGACACCGTACTGCCAATCGTAGGCGTAGTTGAAGAACTCTCCATAAGACCTGAGGTCAACCACAGCCAGCATAAAGAGGTAGAGGCCAGTACAGAGATCGGAGAACGCGAGATGGCACATAAGGAACCTCGGGACGGTAATCTCTGTGTGGTTGGTTAGTAAGACGAGGAGAACAGCAACGTTGCCTACGACGGCGGCTGCAATGACGAACCACACGCTAGCTCGGAGCCATGACCAGCCCATCACGTCTTCGCAAGGGTTTAGCGCGTCTGGTGCGGGTGTGCATTCCACTTTTCGAGGGCTGGAAAAAAAGATTTGAGTTTACCTACAGTTCGTTTTTGTGCAACTTTCTTTCAAGTGACCAGTGATTCTGTTGTGTTAATTTGGATGTATGTGTTCTTAATTCGCTAGGAAAACCAAAAGCTAAGGACCCATAACAATCCCTTGGGGGACGCCCAGTCGAAATTATGTTTCTTACAAAAGGCAGACGTTTGCATTGGCAATGAGTTTATTAAGGCACGTCATGCAGTCTTATGGTCCAGTTTTATCAAGTTTGTCACTAAAAATAGTACCTCCTCCTTTTTGTAAAGTCGGTAGTAATGTCCAAGTTAAGGTTAGTATTAACCCCAATAAAAGGCCAAAGCCGATTCTCAAGTTCCCAATACCCACTTAATACTAAAGTTCCCGCACTCCGCCGATACGGTCGCGAACCCGACCCCAAGGCTGTTGTTGACAGGATCATGGAACTCTCCCTGGTCGTTCTCGTCCTCCCAGCTGCCCGAGTCGGAGAAGTACTCATCCATCAGTTTCGCGTCGTATTCCTCGCTCGTCGTGGCTGTTGATACGTCGTCTTCCATGGAGTCTCTGTAAAAATTTTGGTTGTTAATTTACCTATCTGTTTTGGCATCACCAAGTATTTACATTGCTGATTCGATTTTGTTGTCTCGAATGCTGCAACCGGCTTGGTTTGGTAGGAATCTATAACAAAACCTACGTTTCGTATCTATAAATATTACCTAGGTACTAGCTTCTGGACCACGCTTTCACTTTGTTTTCGCTTAGCGTTCTTTCTGACTTTATTTGTTTTTGCTCGGCCCATTATGGTCATAACCTATACCTAAATAAGCCTTCCTCAAGGATTGGGCTTTCAAATACAAACATATTTTTTCAAATCCGACCGGTTAGTAGTTCCAGACTTCCAGAGATTAGCGCGTTTAAAGAAACGAAAAAATAATCAAACAGCTTTATTATTAGTAAGTACCTACATAAAGATAAAATTATTAGAAAGTCGCTTTTCATGTGGGTATGTCTGTGTGACCGCTTAGATTTTGCAATGCATTTTGATGCGGTTTTCACCATAATAGGTACAGACACCAGCACATCAAGCTACCCGGAAACTGTCAAATTTTCTCAATTAACTTTGAACCTTATAATTTAGCGATAAAGTTGAAAATCTATTAAAGAAATTTGACAGATTGTAGTAGCTTGATGTGCTGGCATCTGTACTCTTTCTAGGATAATTTTGTAAATAGGGAAAAAGTTGAGATAGGCAAGGCCAGGCGTTTTGTGAAGGTTTCCCCCGATAACAAAAAAAAAAAGTAAGTGTCAGTAATTTTTGTTTTGTAGTGTAGTGCCAAATATCATAAATGCTTCATGGTCTTACGTGGTGATGTTCGAGTTGTTCTTCGGCGAGTGCATTTTGATTGGCTCCAATGATCTCCGCTTTCGGAATTGCGGAATCCTCTGCTGACCGCCATTCGCGCATTTCTGAACAAACAATGTGGAATGTTGAGAGAACTAAAACTAAAATATTGTTTATCAAGAAATCTTAAATTCTGATAACATCTGAAAACACACGTCTTTTTATTAAATTTTAATCTCGGATCACTAAACCTGTTGTAGAAGCTCTTAGTTATCACTTATGTAACTTGATATGGTGGTTGCAGCTATCGTAAGATTTGAAATGGATTATGTACATAACGACGACGTATCAAGTGTTGATTAGATTTAATCGTCGTCTTGAAAAACCTATGAAAAGTTCGAAGTGCTTGATGCTACGTCAGACAACATTAATGTTGATTATAACTCATGATGTAACTAATATTTTTGTAACAATATAATTTAAAAGAGTGTCCATGGAGTTTCTTGTCCGTTTTTCTCCCTAGGCACCTACTACGCTTTGGAACGGGCAACTAGCTTCATACTTCTGACTGACCGAAAGTGCCTGTTTGAGTTTGAGTTTGTCTGTCAAGCTAGCACCAAGCACTTCAGGTAGATACCCAAGCACTTGACTAGACTACAACAGTTTCCCCGTATCTCATAGAGAGTTGGTTATCCCCCTACTGTGTCAGTTAAAAATAGCACTCTGCATCGTCTGTTTGTCTTACCGCTTGCATGAGAGCCACTTGTGTCTCGTAGAGTTTGTGTCGTGTGGGATTGTGTCGCTCGGGGAAGCGGAACGCGCAGCAGTGGAAGTGGTGTGTCAGGTACGCTTTCTGGAGACTCTGGGGGTCGGAACATAGAGTAAATTTATTATTAAACGGTTCATTTTGTGGCTAATTTGATGTAAAGGTAAGGACAGGAGTAGGGTGAAGAACTGACTACGTATTGTCATAAGCTGCAGCTGGAAATCAGCGTCAAGTGGTAGTACCAAGTATTGCCATCGAACATTATGCTGAACTGATTTATTTATGCCAATATAAATATAGTCCTATAGGCCTATAGTCCATCGTATTGAACGAACGACGTCTACTTTTTCTAATAGGTTGAGGTGCGACAGGAAGTAAGGGGCCACACCACAGCCACCCCTTACTTCCTGTCCATCTATGTTTTGTTAGGGTAAACAAGGCGGCGGTATTGAACTTCCTTTGCTTTAAGAGCGTTTACGCTGAACGGCATTTCATACAAACTTTCAAGCCCTTTTTTTTCGAAGTGAATGAACCGATTTTAATGAAACTTCATACGCTTAAGTAGGATACAAAGGTCTAAAAAGTTAGTAGAGAACATTTTCGAAAAATAGTGTTACAGCCAAATTAGACAGATTTTAAATTTTCCATAGAAACGGAGATTTCCAGTTATCTTTTCTTAAATAATACATTTCGAAAATAAGTTTGTATGAAATGCCGTACGGCGTAAACGCTCTTAATACCATGGATGAGTTAATACGGGTAGGTAACTCACCTGAAATTCATAAATTGATGGGATATATTTCAAGGAAGGAGTCTTTTCTATTCTAAGTGTTTCTAAGTTCTGCAGGCCTGCGGTGGGCAGGGAGGTAATGGCGGTGTCGCTTAAATCTCTGAAACAATAGATGACCTCTTTATTAAACTTGCCTCAACCCAATCTGTGCAAGTAGATGGGTATTTTTCTTTAAAATCTCTTAACCCCATACGGTTTTCTTCTTCGCTTTCCGGCAGTTCTTTTTCCGGTTCTGCTCTCAAACTCAAACGGTTGTATGTATAGTATGAGGTATGTACTTAACCTTGCCACACGTCAAAAGAACAAAAACGTGCCCTCGGCGTCAAAGTCTGTCATGTAGTCGAACCGTGGCGTTCTGGGCACATTTTGGTTTGTCATGACATGACTGTCGCGGTCAAAAGGTTAATAGTGATATGAGGAACTTACAATTGTCGGAGGAGCAGGTTTGACGCGAAGGCATTTTCATCTAGATGTTTCAAGTTAGTATTTCCTCTAAAACTCCTGAAAAAAAAAAACTTACAACATCAATGAACAACCCTTACGATATTTTAATAAATTTTTACTAATTTATATTTATTCGGACAAATACAATACACACATAATCAGCCTAAAATGTTCCCACTGATGGGACACAGGCCTCCTCTCGGTGAGAGGGAGTGGGCCGTAACCCACGACGATGGGCGGCACCACGGTGGTTTGGTATATGTCACATGTCTTCGAATGTTTGGTTCTAGGACATGCATGCGATCCTCATGATGTTTTCCTTCACCGTCTTTAGAGCAGTGGTGATGAAATAATTACACGAAGTAAAGCGCCTGTTTGGGTTCGAACCTACGACCTACAGCTCGTAAGTCGCGGCCGTTACCACTTGGCCACCACTCCTCCCCCAAACAACACGCGAAACGACAAATTACTAACTGACAACTTACAGTTTAGATATCTGAGCATTTTTGAACGCAAACGCAGGCACCTCTTCTAGCAAGTTGTAGTTCAGGGATCTGTAGGCAAAAAGTAAAATAAAAAACCATGTACAGACGCCAGCACATCAAGCTACTACAATCTGTCAAATTTCTTTAATCGATTTTCAACTTTATCTCTAAAACATTAGGTTCAAAGTTGACTGGGAAAATTGGACAGTTTCGGGTAGTTTGATGTGCTGGCGTCTGTACTTACGTAACGTCTTCTTATCTTATTTTACAGTGATATTCGTAATTACGAAATAATTGGGTACCTAGGCCTACAGCAAATTATACACGGAAACCAAAGATTACTTATAGCAACATAAGTTATCAGATAAGTATCTACAGAGTAAAAGCAAACATAAAGGTATACTTATACCTATTTACACATTTATAACCCCTAAGAATGCAGGTACCTAATCGACCATTCCGCGATATCTAGTTACTGCCACAATAAAGATAATAATTTTCACTTATGGCTGCAATTACTTGAGCAAACTTATTAAGACTAGATTATAGAGATAGCGGAGGATAAGCATCGAGCTATTTGCGAAGATACTCCATGAGATAATGTTGAAACTGTCGAGTTTTAATAACAGAAAAAAGGTTGGTTGTCTAGCTGTAGTACCTATAGACTGAATTTCATGCTAGTCATGCGACTGATTGCCAAACAATTAAAAAAAAAATTGTCCACTTTGGTTATGTACTGATATATGGATTGAGTTATTTTTTATTTTTTTTAGTAGTAGTAGTAGATGTTCGGTAGTCTAATCATTGGTTGGTGGTCGGTTAGTTTCTCTACGAAAAACTTTTTCTCCTCTGATAAAATATAGAAACATTCTAAGCTTGCAATAATTTATGGCAAATAAAGCGTAAAACCAAGGAAACGAAATAAAATAGCACATGTCGTGTATATACCTAGGGACTTACACTTGATCGGCGCGCACGCGCATTGCGTGCGGTGATAGTCGCTTTATGTGGTTGCCTTCTAGATCTCTGAAAAAAGTAGAAAAACACAATAGAGTGGTAAGAAATTGGTCACTTTACTGCACACTAACCTAACCTATCCGGAATGTGTTTACTTTCAAGCTGACCATTAGTTGTATCCAGCTTGAAAGTAGCAATTTCAGGTAAGATGCTGAAAAAATCAGACCCCGCATTTAAAAAATATAACTTTGAAGATCTCGCAGGGTAGGATAAGGAATAACAGCTCCGAATCCGACTCCCTCGTATGTCAACTGAGGCCAGTGATGGAACAGGTAGAATAGAACATCCCACAGATGGGCCACTCCATCCACCGGTTCCTTACTCCAGCTGCTATGTTTCTGGAAAGTTCAATCTACAAGTACGGCTGGGTTAAGTGAACAAGAAGACATAGTACTCACATAGCTTGCAGATACGCGAGCGAGTTGTTATCCTTCTTGTTGTCGTGCACGTGGCTCAGGTTGGGGACCTCCACCAGCCCAGACGTCGTTATGATGCTGTTCATTTAAAAAATAATAATATGGTGGCATTATACAGGTAGCACGTTTATTTTGAAAATAAAAACATACCTAATGCCGTTAGCAAACTAGTTTTTTGTTGTTGTTTTTGTCATCCTTTGAATATTATGAGTAGTGGATATAGTGATTCAATCAGTAGGTATCTAGCTAGTAGTTGACTGCCCCGTTGATCTCGTGGTTGCAAGCGCGACTGCTGAGCGTGGGGTCCTGGGTTCGATTCCCGGGTCGGACAAAGTGTTATTGGGTTTTCCATTAGGAATTTCTTAGTAACAGTCCGGAGTTTGGAAGTTGGCCTGTGCCTCGGAAAGCACGTAAAGCTGTTGGTCCTGCGCCCGCACTCTCACCGGTCGTGTCGGATTGCCGTCCCATCGGACTATGAGAGTAAAGGATCAGAGAGTGCACCTGTGTTTACGCACACACTTGTGCACTATAATATCTCCTGCATACCTGGCTAATCTCCATTGAGATTGGCCACTGTGACCGAAAACGGTCGGGGAGGCTATTATCTAGCTAGTAGCTGGGTTAACAAAGAATAAAACACTGAAAAATAACGACTAGGTTAATCGTATAATATTGTTTAATTAATATTATGCCGATAGCCGTTGAAAAAAGCCGCTATCATTCACTTCAGATAAACCAGCCCTACCTATTGCAGATTTAATCATTCATAAACGATCAATAATAGAATATGTAGCACATGGATGTAGGTATCTATCTTTGTATGAGTCATGGCTGGTTATTATTATGAACAAAACAATAATAAAATTAAATACATACGTACAATGTGCGCAGTTCGGGCAGCGGCGGTAATGGCGCCACTCTGTGAAGCCGCGGTGCTTGCGTTATAAACCTGAGGAGAACAACCACTTACTGATAATTATTTATTTTTATAAGTACACCACTCAGCTTCTGTATATAATATAGGTACCTACTAGCAAGTAGCAGCGCCCCGCGGTTTCACCCGCATAAGTGTCGATCCCGTGGGAATATCGTGATAAGAACTATCCTATGTCCTTTCCCGGGATGCAATCTATCTCTTTGCGAAATTTTAGGTTTAGGCGTGAAAAAGTAACATACAGACAGACAGACAGAGTTAGGTACTTTCGAATTTATAATTCGAATTAGTAAGGATATATCTTTCTTGTCTTACTATACTTACTATTTACAGTTATGTAGATCATTTAAATTATAGAGAATGAACTGGAAAGGACTAGGTGAAGACTAAGATATAAGTAGGTACCTACTCAGCAAAAAAAGTTTTCACTTTGACGACGACCTTTGAGCTAGAGAACTTGACATTGCGGACCCCCCATACCACTGGCCATACCCCTGGTGGTATGGTGGGTCTAAAACTATACCACTGTGAAAATAGTGTTGTGGTACCTAAACTAGTTTATTACAAATAAAAATATGGCACAATGATTCTTAAGATGACCTGTTATTATTTAGCCACGGGCCCCTCTAGGTATACCTAAAACAACTATTTGTTTATTTGACGACGTAGGGTGCAGCATACTCTGTCCCTGCGTCACAACAGTTTTAAATCGTGTGGGAGGTTGTTTGTTTGCGTTTGACGCCCAAGTCCCAACGCGACGTTACCTAACTATACAACGCTACTCCACCGGTTAAGCACGAAATACACAGTTTAAAACGGTGGTTTCAAACCTAAGTTTAAAACAGTGTAGACAGTGGTTTGAAACCAAATTCGTATGACCTTTAAACGTCCTTGGTAGAAAGGCCTGCGTTGCAAACCAGTGGCAGAAGAAGATGTTGGTTTTAAACCGTGTAGCAGGCATCTCGCAACAACAAAAACTTCAGGGTCACCTTGGTTTGTAGACTGGTTTTAAACCGTGTATTTCGTGCTTTAGGTTCTTGGTACTTTGCCAAGAGACACACTGTTATAGGTACTTTATGCTTTTCATAATTTAAACGAGCCACTGATAGACGCCTAACGGCCAAGGGTAGGTAGACCTACCATAACATTTGACGAGCCAGTCAAATGTTATGGTAGGTCTACTCTTGGCCGCTCTTCAGTTTGCTGTACCTACCCGACATGCTGGGAATGATATCATCATTCTCCTGCCCTTACCAGCGGGGTAATTTCGTAACACTCATAAAATGGCAATCGATCGCAATGCTTTTCATTTTGACAGTTCAGCCACGTTCATTGCGTTATTTTACGTTTTTGAGCAGTTTAATTTTTCAAACCAATGAAGCAATGGATGTCAAAATGAAAAGGATTGCCATTTTATGTGTGCTAGGTACGCAATTACCCCGTTGGACCTTACATACGGGGATAACAGCTCATGAGAACTCGTCATTGAACATCTACAATGAGTTCTTGTTTTTGAGCTTTAAAACTTAAATATGTCCTATGTTAATTTTACTTAGGTATCCCATTGACAGCGATGCGGACGAATTTTTTGATGCCTAATGAGCTCTGCCTTTTTCTTTTCCATTTAGTTCGTAGTGGTTTTTAGTTCGTTCGTGTAGTTAGTTTTTCTTTTTGTATAGGTATATTTTAGTGTTAAATTGTAAAATAGTTCTTACCCTATTAGGTACTAAACATTTATTTCTAACACACTTATGTCTTAGAAATAAATGTTTAGTAGGTCCATTAAAATAAAGTTAATTTTACTTAGAACTAGAAGATGGAACTTTGCAGTTTCAGAGTCGGACCTATTAGATAATTATTCCAAATCTATCTTCGGAAAATTTTCAATAAAGCTACAAGTCAATAAACTATTATAGTTTTATGGGTTACTCACAAAGATTTGAGATTAGGCATCTTAGTCAGATCTTCGACGGCAATGTGGTCCAGTTTCGGCGCATCCATTATTGATCTGGAACCAAAAATATACGCTCGTAAAAGATGTTACTATGTCGGTTCGAGAAATGAGGTAACAGGGGCGACCACAGGGGGCAAGTTTTAACAAAGAGATCAGTGATGGATGCATGAAACATTTTTATATCTAACATTAGCGTCAAACTATCATGTCACTCAGTTGACTTACAAACTGAATTTCTGTCCGTAATAGGGCAAGATTGTTCGCAATCGAATAGCCTCTCCAAAAAGTAATACTGGAAAGAACCGATTCAAGTGACAAAGATGATAAATAAGTACATCCAATCTAAGTAAAGAAATATACCAAAACCCAATGTTGTGGACTTGCACAGAATAAAAAAGACAACATTACATGAAGGGGACGAAATGTTATGCTGAAAGTGATAATCCGTCCAAGGTCATAAATGCCCCTATCTTAGCATAACAATTACGGATAAACCCACATAGGATATTTAATTATACAGGAAGAAAGAAAACTATCGAAACAAAATATCTACTGAATAAAAATCATATATTCACTAACAGAGTGACAGACGACGCACATCCACAGTTGGGTCTAGAAGCTAGAAATTTTGCACAAGAGTTCCATAAATAACAAAAGTGAACACTGATGAAGGAGTATTGAAAATTCATCATCTTCCTGCCCTTATCCCATGTTACTTGGGGTCGGCGCAACACGTTTTCTTCTTCCATTCTCCCCTGTCAACCGTCACGCTATCATTCACTCCCTTCTCTTTCATATCATTCCTCACACAATCCATCCATTTTTTACCGACTTCAAAAAAAAGGAGGTTATCAATTCGATACGTATGTACATGTAATATTATTGGAATTGCATTATATTCACATATGACAATCTACTAAGGCTTCCAAACAAATATACAAAATTTCATAGACGTATGTATGTATGTATGTAGGTATGTATGTATGTATGTATGTATGTATGTATGTTTGTCCACGCATTTCTCAGCAACTATTCATCGGATCGTGACCATTTTTTTTGTATTAGTTTACATTTACTTCAACTTAGGGAACAGTGCAAGTTTCATCAAAATCGGTTCAGTAATTTTCAAGATATAGACTAATACGTGTAAGTGTGACGGCCTGGCGTATTGATACGAGCTACGGGTGTAGTGTCAAAGGGAAAACATCTCAAAACCTTGGTCAAATTCTAGTGCAAAAACTAAAAATTACGAAATAAAAAGTAATTTTAAAAAATTAAACCGACTTCAAAAAGAAATCAACTCAAAATTATGAAATAACTTTAATTTCGGAAGTCGGTGGCAAAAAACTAATAAAATACAGATCCCAAGACACCGACTTCCGAAATTAAAGTTATTTCATAATTTTGAGTTGATTTCTTTTTGAAGTCGGTTTAATTTTTTAAAATTACTTTTTATTCTTCTTCCTATTGAAAATTAAATAAGCTAAAAGTTCGTAATTTTTGTCGATAGGAATGTCATCGGACACATGTCAGCATATATTTGGATGTAGGTAGTGTATTCATGAACAGCCAAATTTTGCTGGGTTAATAGGTATTCCGAAACGGAGACTGCATTTTCGGTGGTGGTGGATGATGTTATAGAGATAAAACAGATAGGGTCCTGTCCAAGTTACTTACAGATGCTCAACTCGATGCAGATGGTAGCCGGCAGCATGGATGGCCTTAGCCGTTAGCCTCGTGATGTTGGTCTGGTGCAGCACCACGGAGACGCTCTCGCTCATCGCATGGCATGCTGCCTCTCTGTTTCCTGTAACAATAGAATTATTTTTATTATAATAGATGATTATGATTTTTTTTTATTATTATCTATTATTACTTTTTTTTTTAAGTTAAAAAACTGGCCAAGTGCGATTCTGGCCAAGGACTCGCACACGAAGGGTTCCGTACCACAAGGCAAAAACGCCGATAAACACGTTTGTTGTATGGGAGCCAATATTTATTTTATTCTGTCTTTAGTATTTATTGTTATAGCAGCAACAGAAATACATCATCTGTGAAAATTTCAGCTGTCTAGCTATTCGGTTCGGTTCATGAGATACAGCCTGGTGACAGACAGACGGACAGTGGAGTCTTAGTAATAGGGTCCCGTTTTTACCCTTTGGGTACTGAACCCTAAAAATTCGTCTATAATGTCAGTCGATTTTAAGGTTTCGAAACCAAATGGCAAAAACAGAATTCTTATAATTTCGTGATGTCTGTCTGTTTTAACTTGTGGTGAGGCAGTAAACCTCCTAGCTCCAGCAAGCTCCTAGCTCCCAAAACGTGGACCGACGACCTTGTGAAGGCCGCAGGAACCCGTTGGATGCGTCGATGATCGAAGTGGGGCGCTCGGGGGAGGCCTATGTCCAGAGGCGTCTCTAGCCCATGTAGCGCCCGTGTGCAAACATTACCCAAGCGCCCCCTAGTTTCGGGAGTTTCGGAGAAGTTTCGGGAGGTTCCTGCACATCATCCGGCGGGAGGAAACGCCCGGGTGTCACCATTGCCAGGATCGCCCAGAGGACACGGTGGAGGTCTGCCCCGCTTGGGCGGAGCACCGCCGTGTCCTCGTAGAGGCGATCGGCAGCGGCGGCGACCTCTCGCGTCCGGCCCTGGTGCAAGCCATGGTCCGGCGCGAGAGGGAGTGGGACGCAGTCACCTCCTTCTGCGAAGCAGTCATGCTAGCGAAGGAGGTGGCGGGACGGCTCAGGGAGAGAGCCTCCCGTCCCAGCCGCCGCGGGAGACGCTCCGGGCGTCGGGAGCCGCGTGACGACTCCCGACCACCGTAGGCCTGCGGGCGGAGAGTAATGGGTAGCTCACCGTCCGATCAGGACCAGGCCCGTGCCGGACGGCGCGTACGTGTTCCACGCGCGCCTCAAAGAGATGTCAGCATCGAGGAGGGGCCCAGGGCCGAAGCCTGCCGGGTCAGCGGGATTATCCGAAAGGGTCACCGCTGGCCCGGAACATAAAGGGCTAAGGAAGGAACATGGGTAGGTTTTAGTCAGTAAGAGTCTGACACTCCCTTCCGCTCCACCCAGAGCGGGAGGGTCATTTGATGATTTCCTATCCGAAAAAAAAAAAGCGCCCCCTAGTAAGCGCGCGGTCCAAATGGAATGGGTACGAAGTACAAGTTTTTAACTAATTTTCCCTTTAAGTCTTATTTCGTTTCGCTAGGGTTCAAAAAATAGGCCCTCAATCCAGATGCACATGCTGAATTCGCATTATTTGCAATATGATTGTCGGCGTGTTTTCAATTGAATCATTGAAACAGGTGCCGCCGACCGATGCGACACTAACTACTACACCAATTAAAATCTTTAATAATGTGTATGTAAAAAGGTTTACTTCATGTTAAAAAAAAAGTTAAAATTGTAAAAGCCGCTCGCGCGCTCTTGGCGCGGCTTGCTTTGCTGTAATTCGACAAATATAAGAAGAGCTCCAGATGCTATACAAAATGTATGCTAAGCGGAGCTCTTTTTACGTTGGTCATTGAAAGTCCCGCGGCCGGCCAACGGCCGAGTGGGGCTCCGTAGCGAGCGGGGCTCGGCGCCCCTAGGACCGCTGCGCCCGTGTGCACCGCACACCCTGCACAATAGGTAAAGACGGCCCTGCCTATGTCCAGCAGTGGACGTCTTTTGGCTGAAATGATGATGAAGCAGTAAACTTCCTTGCAGAGTCAGGCACTGCTAATAGTGTGTTTCCCAAGCGCTTTTTCCTGTAATATAGTTAAGATTAAAAAAAAGGATCATGTGCATGTCAGCCATTGAACATGATTCCAAGGGTCCAAATAAAGACTAATAGTTAATACTCTTTACCATAATGTGTACTTAGGTGGTAACTATATAATTTAGATCATTATGGACCCTGGAGGACACAGCAAGAGGGTTAGTTAGGGGTTACACAAAAGATAGTTGGGGATTAATGCTGTTTCGAAAGCATTGTTATATAATGCTCCGTCGTAGCGCCTGCATACTAAACACATACATACAAAATCAGATCCGACAAGTGGACAGCAGACTCGATGAGAGTAGATAAGGATGACGCCTACTCTTCATCTTTAGCCCAAAAATTCAATCAAATTATCCCCGGTTTCGGCAAATTGAATCTTTGATCAAACATTTCGTTAGTCACGCTTCACGCTATCATACGTAATTGTATGTTTATTTGTCCACGAATCCATAGAAATACAGCGTCGGTGTTGTAACAAGGGCTTGTTCAATGGAATATTACCATACAATAAGTATTAATAGAGAGTTGAGATATCGATGTGTTTTCCGACAAACAGCCATTGTATATTGTTATTTATGCTTGTGTTTTCTATAATGTTAATGCGTGTGGGATTTTCAGCATGATGAAAATAGGATAGGCTATTTATTATATAAGGAATCAACATCGTGAGGAAACCGGCATGTCCTAGAACCGAAAATTCGAAGACATGTGACATCTACCAACCCGCACTGGGGGTCCGCGTCGAAAGGGAGTGCGCGGCACTCCGTTTCACAGAAAGGAGGCCTGTGTACCAGCAGCAACCTATAATGGTTGCATTTTTCAATGTGTTCTGGTTTCTTTATTGATTCATGAGCAGCAGTTTTACATGCGTTTCGTTTTCAAGTAGATAAGTTAGTAGGGTTGACAATTTGACATGTTATGTGATCAAAGCAAAATCGACTAAATTTAGTAGAAAATCCGAAAAAGTAAAAAATAAATAGGTACTACTGACGTAATCACCATCCAGACCCCCCCATCCCCCATGTCATCAAAAATAAGCAAAGCAAAGACCTCCCCGATCCCCTGAGTATAATACTTGAATGCCCCCCCCCCATATTTCGTAAACGAGCCATATTTAGAATTGAAATTAGTTGCTTCCAGAAATACGTGATGCCATGAAATACGAATTCTGGCCAAATATCCTTGGCAACCGATAGGTACTAACTTTTCTTAGAAGATTCTGTTAAATTATCCAATGGATTCAATCTCTTGATAACGAAGTGGTGCGATTTGGCACTATATAATTATACGTCATTGTAGCTAAGTAATAACAGCCGCACGGCTCGATCGATCAGGTTAAGCTACGCTTGCCGCGGTTGATCCGTCGATGGGTGACGATCTTCACATACCAAGGCCCCTCCGTGCGGAAATTCGTGGATCTTTGACAGTCGTTACGGGTCGTCCCTAGCCCGTAAGTCTGACAACCAGTCTTACCAAGGGGTATATATCGTATTAACCGGTAACTGGGTTGTAGAGGTCAGATAGGCAGTCGCTCCGTGTAAAGTACTGGTATTCAGCTGCATCTGGTTAGATCGGAAGCCGACCCTAACATTAGTTGGGAAAAGGCTAGGCCTACCTACCTA
Source organism: Oligia strigilis (assembly GCA_951800025.1). Classification (NCBI taxonomy): domain Eukaryota; kingdom Metazoa; phylum Arthropoda; class Insecta; order Lepidoptera; family Noctuidae; genus Oligia; species Oligia strigilis. Next base: position 2,349,076 of record OX637551.1, read on the forward strand.
CCTACTATCAATAATAATTTGCGCCATTTGTTATACGATTTTGCCGAAGCCAATGTGCTAATTAACAATTTATAATTTCTAACGTGACCGTCCGTCCGTCCATGGACGTCCAGGGCATCACGATAACATTGGGAAGTAAAATGTATGGATTTATATGAAGACGCTTATAAATTTCCGTCCACGATAACGTTATCGTTATAACGTGGACGTATTTCCATACGTTTTATACGTGACGTCCATGATAATATAGTTTCGTAAGAAACATAAAAGCGCACAATAAATTAGAACCACGTTTTGGCCATTGTCCTCGACTGTCGCGACTGGGAAAAGGTTTCTTCATACGAAACCAGCTCTACTCCCCCTCAAGATTGGGTGGTCTTATTTAGTTTGTTCTATACAATTTCTAATAACATACTGCTTTCACAAAATCTCTAATCATCTAAAAACTCAAAAGTTTTTAACGTTAGTTAGGATTGAGGGTTCTTGATTGGCTACGTAAACGTATTCTTTGACATACCTACCTTTACAACTGATTACCTACGGTAGTTTTATCAAGAAATACACCGTTTCTAATCGGCATTTAATGTAGGTAGTTCCCTACAGATGCAGATAATGCAGATTCACCATTTACCACTCATTCATTATTCATTGTTCATCCATGCAGTCTGCAAGAAACTACGAAATTTTCGAAAATGCTAATCTTCAATTATTCGAACGATTCGCAGGAAATTCGTGTCTAAAAGCGATTTGTGAGCTGCTTGAAAGATGCCAGACACCTAGGAGTTCGTACGGCAATAAACACAGGTGTACAATGTGTACATCCCGCCGTATAGTTTACGATAGACCAATTGTAGTTACCATTGATTTCTATAGTAGTTACCGTTCACTTTTACTATCGATTCGGCACTGAGGAGAACATACATCGCTGCTTTTATTGTTATTTACATTGAAGTGTGTTACGGCCTTACGAGATGTTAAATGGGTTTGTTTTGATGAGTAAGATCAGAGTTATTAGAGGAGTGTGTGTTATATTGCAATTTACGTCTTTGTAAATGCAGTTCTATTTTTGGAACAAAGTTCTTTACGCGGCTTGCGGTAGAAGTATTAAACTGGTAGAAATCAGCCCCCCATGCATGCTCTTTCATTCTCTTTCTATTATATTCGAGTGTGTGTGGCGTAAGCCGTAACGAACATCGTTCCTGACTAGGACTCTCGGAGGGGATCGATGAGGGGGGTGGAGGGGGGGTTAACACTATGCTAGTAGTACCCATACAGGTTGATTTGAAAAAAGAATGTGTGCCATAATTTAATTCGCAGGAGGGTCCATGTTTCCATCCCATTGACTGCATGCAGTATTCATGTAGTATCTGTCCTGCGGGGTATTAAGTAACACACTAACAGTAAGAATGGCTTTATTTTTTACAGTTCAAAAACATCCATTACGTTATTTACGTTTTTGAGCGGACAAATTTTTCGAACGTATGAAGCAAATAGCAATATTCTTCAAAATGATTAAGATTGTAGTTGATAGTGTGCTACGAAATTAGGGTGCAGTTTGCCTAGAAATTAACAGTTTCAGCATTCTGACAACTTTCTAACGTAAAATATATTCAACAGCTTCCATATACTTACAACAGCTAACAGCAGCAGCAGCTTAGTATAACAGCTGTAACGTCCCTTTAACGCCTGTATCTTAGCTAATCAAACATGGTCGTTGTCAATTAAACACAGTGTTATCTGTAACGTGTCGAGTGCTGCAGAGATAACGTAACGTCCTTGCCAAATTTGGTTGAAAATTGATAGATCTTGTCAGTTCAGGAGAAAAGGGAGATTTCAGTTTGCGATTTGCTTGTGGCCTTTGAAAGAAAACCAAATGATACTTTCGACTTACAAAAGCTTGGCTGCACAACTCCCTATACTAACCCCCTTAATAATAAACGTATTATATCAGATGAATACTTAAACACCGATGTCTCTCTTTCATTCGTCAGTAGGTAATTTGACTTTCGAAAGAAGAAGACAAAGCGTAGTGTAACTATACAGACGCTGTACAACGTTTAATAGTAAGGGGGCTAGAGTACAAGATCATTCTAGAACCGAGCATTGTTCCAATTCATGACCGCAAAGAATTACTTTTCTACTAGTTTTTGGTATTTACCAAGGGAATATTGCAGAAACGAAACAAATGCTAAGGTTATAACTACAGCGGGGTAATTGCGTAATACACAGTACGCCTGCTCACTTATCCTTGTTCGTTCAGTCTATATCTCTCTGTGGAATGCGGTCCCCCAGGACATCAGGATGGCAACCAAGCGATTATCATCACAACGATAATATAGGTAAGTTCTCATTGTTTCTCTTAATTCATTTTAGAATCATGTATTTAATTGTGTATCATGTATTTAGACGTGGTGATGGCAAGCGGAGCGGCCCAGGATCTGGTCAAATCCGACAGCACAATAAACCCTTAATCCTTGGAACGAGTTGCAAGATTTCAGAGTCGTCCGTAGGGAGTATGACCACCGGGTCAACGGGATTGTCCAAAAGGGTTACCGCTGGCCCGGAACATAAAGAGCTAACGAAGGAACACGAGTGCGTTTTAGTCAGTAAGAGTCTGACACTCCCTTCCGCTCCACCCAGAGCGGGAGGGGTCATTTGATGAATTCTAATCCGCAAAAAAAAGGGAGAAACCAAACCAAGAAAAGAGGAGCGGTATACCCGCGAGATTGTCAGCTTTGTTTCTGAGAGGGAACGGATGAGAAGTGATTTTCTCGGCTAGGTTGCGTCTAACGTTTGCAAAGAAACTATTGAGCAGAGCCCTAACCCACCCTGCCGTAAGGAGCGTTGGCAGACCAATGGCCAGGTGGGGACGACCTACAGAAAATTGCAGGGCATACCTGGGCCCGCAGACCAGAGAAGCAGCAAAGGGAGAAGGCCACTCAGCGGTGTGTGGAGCCTGCCAACGGTGATGATGTGATCACCGTTGAAATACCTGTGATATTCAGTCTACTAGTGATAATGTAATTCGAAACTTGGAGTGTCCGGAAGCGTCACCGAAGAAATATCATTTTTTTTTTTGGGGGGGAATCCTTTAAAAGGCACCCGAGTTCCGGGGAGGGAGGTCGGGGAGTGTGGGATTTTTACCTCACTAAAGCCCCCCCGGTAATCACCATCAGCACATAGGGGTGGTCCCGGTTCCTCTTAAAAGACCAATTCCCGTGCAACGCCTGTAAGGCACATCCCTGGGGAGACTGTAACCTAATAATAATACCTATACATAAACACCCTGTAACGTTCCCACTGCTGCGACATAGGCCTCCTCTCGGTGAGAGGGAGTGGGCCGTAATCCACCACGGGAGTCCAGTGCGCTATCCATACTAATATTATAAATGCGAAAGTGTGTCTGCAGTCTGTCTGTCTGTTACCTCTTCACGCTTAAACCGCTGAACCGATTTAGATGAAATTTGGTATAGAGATAGTTTGAGTCCCGGGAAAGGACATAGAATAGTTTTTATCCCGATATTCCCACGGGATCGACACTTATGCGGGTGAAACCGCGGGGCGCTGGTAGTACCTAATAATTCATAGGATGATAGGTGTTGAGCCCTTCATGGTGAATTGGTGATTGTGTAAGTATGTACTAACCTATAATATACCTACCTAACGAACTAATATTTTGACACATTTCTTATTAAATTGTTAATTCAGAGCAGTTTTTTTCTCAACAAAGAAAACATTAGTACTTTGACATACGATACTGCACGCATCTGGTGCAATGTGAAGATCAAAGCTTTAAGTAGGTTTGTGGGTCATCCTTACAACAATGTTGACAAAATTAGCACGAAGCATTCAGCACGCGCTGGGTTAACCGTGATGACGTGTTGGACGTAAGTTCGGATTACCTCTCTTTGACGCTCATAAAATCTGCTGCTGATAGGATGATTGGTTGTTTGGTTGGTTGACCGTTGAGATTTGTACAGAATAGATTGGGTGTAAGTACTTCAACTCTTAATTTCTTATAATTATCATGTCATTCACATTTAGGAACATTCGTTTACCACTCTACGCCGTATCTTATCAGTAAGTATTATGATCGCTGTGCAAACAAGCTGGCTGTGTGGCCTGTTAGCACAGCAAATTGTTGTTACAGCAAGGATTAACACGCAATTAAGTACATCTTTTTGACGATGGCCGCTTCATGCATTATCAATTATATAACGTGCATAAGTACTTATTTGTTTTCGCTGGGAAGGTCGAAACACAAGAAAATGCGTTTCTTTGCGATAGACATCATGCTGAGAAAGAACACAACACAAAAAAATAACAAATTGTTCCATCGCTCAGCATAATGCTACGAGCCTATACGAGACAGAGCCCCAGCGCCATAGATATACCTAATACCTACATTTCTATGCCGAGTGCCGCTAACTGGGCTGCGCACCGCGAAGGGATTCTCTGTTACGAACTACGAAACTTTACATTTGCCCCGAACCCTAATATTTTGATATATATTTATGTTATTGGAAGTCTGGAAATAAAGCGCTTATAGTACATAAGTATGTGTGTTTGTTATAACTGGCCTTTTATGAAATGCAATTAGTTCTGAAATTGGTTCGTTGGATATGACTGCCTGAATCTACAATATTGTTATGAAGACTTTCCAGTTTCCCACTCTTCAACGCTTCCCAAACATTTTACCTAGGTAAGTAGGTACCTAAGTACGCTTTTCCAAGCGTAGTGTCTTTGTCGTTGGCAGGGACATATAATATGTAGGTACCTGTTTCAATTTGAAACTGTTGGTAATGAAACGGTCACGGAGATCTAAGTGACAGTGTCAACTTGCGATCACGATATAATGTCAGTACACAACGATTTTAACAACTTAGTTAGGTATACACCGCTGTAGGTAATGGTTAAAATAACTGACAATAATACATTATCCTACTTAATTTATTCTTTTTTAAACGCATACGCACGGAAAATATTTTAATGGCGTATCCGGATACAAATTAAAAATGTCCGACCATCATGAATTGTTAAAGGCATCAACCAAATTCGAGACATATAATTAAACGAAAAAAAGTCACACATGCGGCGATTTGAGAACCTCCTCCGTTTTTTTTGGCGGTTAAAAAGAAACTATTATTGAAGATTATAATTAGTTACTTAAGTATTATAGCCAGGAGTAGTTTCTTTTTTTTCTGAATGAGTCATCCAAAGGCATTAGCACGAGGTATGTATGTAAATAAAACAACATAGTTGCAAGTGCAATGCACTGACACCCTTCATCATGACATCTGCTCACGCGAATCAACTATTTTATTAGGTAGTGTTTATTAGGCTAGTTTGTGCTGGTGCACATTGGCAGTCATAAATGTCAACTTACCTGGCAGTCCTGGCACTTAACGAAGTGTTGGTTACGCGATTCGTTTGTCCTGACTTAAGTCTTTCTCTTTAAGGAGATGGACCTCACCGTGTAAACTTCTGGCATTTGTTAATGTTTCTTAAAGGATTATTATTAGGTAAGAAACGCCTGGATTTTCGAATCATCATCATCATTTCAGCCGAAAGACGTCCACTGCTGGACATAGGCCTCCCCCAAGCACTTCCACTTCGACCGGTTCTGTGCTTCTCGCATCCAACGGGTTCCTGCGGCCTTCACAAGGTCGTCGGTCCACCTTGTGGGAGGCCTTCCAACGCTACGTCTTCCGGTACGTGGTCGCCACTTCAGAACCTTTCGGCCCCATCGGCCATCTGTTCTGCGAGCAATGTGCCCTGCTCAATTCTTCGGGCTATGTCGGTTACCTTGGTTCTCCTGCGGATTTTCGAATGGTATGAATAAAAGCCTTGTTTAGTGATGGAGCTATGCCAATACTTTTATTCAAGTGTGGGCGTAGCTTATGTAGAGGCTGGATCGGTGATCCGACCTTAAAGTAAATCAGGCTGGTAATATTTGTTGTTGGTTGAAATTCGAAAGATCGGACGAATGTCATATTATAGAATGATAGAAGGATAGAAATAAGTGTTATAATTATCGCGAAGCTGTAACATTTACTTGAAACAATATATTAGTTAAAACTAATAAGGACTTTTATAGTCAAAACTGTGGAGATCCCAGCTGGATCTTCACATACCGGGATCTCCACAGTTTATATAAAAACACGTAAAGATTATTAACTCGTTATATTGTTTTTCTTCTCAGAATAGAATTAAAAATATAACTGACGTTTATAAGTGTTTGTACAAACCTACATAAAGAAAATAAATAATTTATCATTTATGCTCCTTCCAAAAGGTTGTTCCGTATCGAGAAAAAATGGGCAAGAAACTCCATAGTTACTTACCTGCTCTTTTAAAATGTTTTACAATATATATATTTTTACATTCATTAATCCCGGGAAACTAATACTAATACTACTATACTACTACTACTACCTTTTACGCTGAAAGCTTCGGGGAGCTTCCACAAATTACAGCAGTAACAAAACAGATTTACCTTGACCAAAGGTTACAAAACAAATCTTGGAGAAATTCCACGTAAATATGTCTCAAGGCTAATAAGGCCATTTTAACAGAATACTTAAGCTAATTAGGTGTAGATAAGTGCCAACTTGGCACATCTGCACACACCGACAGCTCACTGAAAATCAATATTTATTTACGTTCGTGTAACAAGGAGAGCTTGCAATTAAGAAAATTGAAACACGCGGCAAGCTGTTGTCAATTAATTTTAATTGAATTAATATAAGAGCAATTGATACTGGCAGACATAATAGCTTTTATAAACACTAACAAGTTTGTAGTTGTAATTGGAAAAGCTAGTAGGTACCTACCTACTGACGTTTTCTGACTTCGTTTAGAACACACGTTTTTTTGGACACCTTGCGAGAAATCGTTTTATGCTCGGTAATATAAAAAGGAGGGGACATACTTAATCAAAGGGCATCAAAAAATTCGTCCGCATCACTGTCAACAGAAAACGTGCCTAAAAGGCTGGCAGCATTGCCACGTTGTATGGCAATGCTGATTCTTTGGCCAAAAAAAACTTTTTTACAAAAAAAACAACCGACTTCCAAAAAACACTATAAAGTGAAAAATAACTTTAATTTCGGAAGTCGGTGTCTTTGGATTTGTATTTTAGTTTTTTGTAAAAAAGTTATTATTTTTCACTTTTTAGTGGGTCAGTTTGTAAGTTATCTAAGTTACAATAGCCTAATGTCAACTACTCATCACCTTTTACAAAATATTGCTTTTCCCGATGCAGGGACGTTAACTGTTGAGGAGTTCTCCTGGTAAGAACCAGGAGAACTCCTCAACAACCACTCACCATACGCATTGTGACAGGATAAATCGCCTAATCGTCTTATCGCTTTTAGCGATAAGACCGCCCATTGTGTCACCCTTTGTATTGTTTCTATCATTATGTCTGTAATTTATATGGTGTACATAATAAAGAGTATTCTATTCTATAAATCGTTTTGCAACCATATTAAAGTAATCGAATCGCAACCCGTGAAATATTTGTCATTGAGTAGTTCCGATGGCCATCTGTGGTCTTCATCATCAGCTCCACTTTACCAAATGATGATTTCCGAGAGCAAATGCTCAAGTTACTTAAAAAAATACCCAAATCGCTATAGCTTTGCCTATAAAATTTGAGGGTTTCCCTCGATTTCCATGGGATCCTCTCATCAGATTCCAACTTGATGATAATGGGACCACCTCGAGAGTATACCCTTTCGAACAAAAAAAGAATTTTGAAAATCGGTCCTCAATTGGCGGAGTAATCGCTTAACAAACACACAAAAAAAAAAAAACATACCGTCGAATTGAGAACCTCCTTCTTTTTTGAAGTCGGTTAAAAATAGGCCAGCCCTCTGGTCACGTGAAGAGTCGACCAACCGCTTGGCGATGTCTCGAAATACTAAGTGGGCACTCGGGCCCCATGGCCCTAGTGTTTCAACCCCAAACGGCATTCCGCGGCGCCGTTTGAGGTTTTCGGCACTTGCAGCAGCCGCCAGTGCACAGCTCACCGTGCTTGGAAGATGGGATGTCGCAAGGGTGTCGACACAAGTTGCATCCCGCACCAAACGCCTACCTACCTACCTTCGAAGGCATTATGATCATTCCGTCTGGTCTCTTCCAATCGTCGCGTCGCTTGTCAAGCCATTGGGTTCTAAAACAGCTGTCACCCCGGCGGCGGTGACAAGAGCACGACGGATGATGTCATTGACGCTGGAATGCCGTGCTATCCGACCTGCGCTTTTACTATAATCATAATTTACTCTTATCTACTTTATAATAAACAACTTTGTTTTTCTTTAATTTCTCAGACCTCATGGAAAAATATTATCTTCGTAGATATGCACTTAAACTTTTTTAATGTAACTCTTAAGAGATTAATCTGATTTACAATGGCTTAGATTATTTAATTAAAACAGGAATGACATAAAGATTACGCGTTTACCTACTAACTGGTTAAATAATTTAATGCAGGTATTTAGCGACTCTCGTGCATTCATGAAGACTTATATTATAAAAGTCACTATCGTATAATTATTTATTAATCAGTTCATTCAGATGTATAATGTGGATATAAATAGTATATAATAATTATAAGGAGAAGATGATACAATAAAATTTTGCATAAGTAATCCATTGACGATTCTTTGTATAGGTACAGACTAGGAATCTGTATAGGTATACAAAAGAAAAATCAATGAAACTGCGTTTATCCAATATTGGTCCCAGTCTGCATACAAAAAATCAATCAAATTCGCATGCATAATGGAATACCGACTTAACTCAAAAATTATGATTTTTGGGAAATCGCAAAAGAAGATCTTGTTAAGAGGACTTATCCTACTTGTTGACGCATAAAATTAAAACCGGTTTGATTTGATTATTAATTAATCATGAATGCTTGTATTTTGTTTGAACGTATGATTAACTATTGATGAGATCTTAGTAAAAAAAAAAATTACCTATCTACTAATGGGCCAATGTTCCATTAAGCATGCGCTATAATTATCCTATAAGTGTTATTAATAGCTAATCAAAGATTGGCACAACCCAAAGTCGGACCATCAGTATTATTTAATTTGTTAGAAAAAAACTTTTATAATTTCAATGTTAGAATGTATTTTGATAGTTCCATATTATGTACATAGGTACGTACCCAATTATTATTATACTCTTTGTACGTACCTACTATCAGTCTTTTCAATCATTGTCGTATTGTCATCTCCCGGTTGTCTATGAAAAACCCAAATTTTAATAATGTTTAGTGTTCTGTAACGCAATTTTACCTATCTTTATTGACTTGAATTTCCCGTAATAATATTATACTCTTTGTACGTACCTACTACCAGTCTTTTCAATCATTGTCGTATTGTCATCTCCCGGTTGTCTATGAAAAACCCAAATTTTAATAATGTTTAGTGTTCTGTAACGCAATTTTACCTATCTTTATTGACTTGAATTTTATTGGTTACCGTTCCAAAATTCTAAATTCAAAACTAGGGCTAATACTTTTGTTTATCAGTATTTAATCACGAATATAGCAGTAATAAAATGAAAAATGTTCCAGTGCGATGAGTCGGATTATCTCGATGTTAATTAACTTTCCGACTTCGAAAGTTAATCGATAAACACTCGTAGCCTGCACTTTATGCTGAAGATAATAATAATTGAAATCTGCTGCACTGTGAAAAATTCCTGTATTAATGAGATCGGTATCCATAAGGATTTAATACATAATTATAGTCTTTGGCAATAAAGCACAAGCAGCATGGCGGATGTTATTATGAAAAAGCACTTCTGCTTTCTTTAGTACCGGAAGGACATTAAAGAAACTTTTTACAACATTAATAACGCTTGAATCATGTTGTAAATAATTTCATCAAAATGTTAAAAATACATAAGTAAGTACTTACTTAAGTCTACATTAGGTACTAATGTGAAGATAACAACATATTTTTCATTGCACGTAGATGACAAACTGAGGGTTTATCTACCTATAAGGTAAATGTACCAATACTCGTCGGGTTTTGAAATTCACTGACTTTGAAGAACTGCTGCGTGAACAATATTTAATTTAGAACGAAACTTTTTGCATGACGAAATAGAAAAATTATCCGTTATTCTAAATAAGTTATAATGTTTATAATTTTTAGTGATAATAAATACTTATTAAAGCAAATATGAAAAAAGGGCGATATGTACCAGTACTCGCCAAATTTGTACTATTACTCATCAAAAGGACCCAGTAGTCGTCAATTTTTGATGCTAATATGAACTCTCAGGTCTTTAACATAGGGTTCAAGATGATTACACATTAAAACAAATTGTGTTTGTCTTTCATAATTATGAGTGGCAAGTCTAAGAAACAGAAGGTAGGTGAAGACCTAATCACAAGAAATTACTAAAGGTTGTGAGGTATTAGCAGAGTAGGTAGGTAAATTCTAATATATTTTTGCTTAAAAAATTGAGTAATCAGAATCACAGAATCGGTTTTTATCAGAATAAATTTTGACGTGAAAACGTCGTTTTAGTCTCTGGTAAATTCAACATTTTTGACCGACAAAAGCATGTAACATTTCAACCCTTAATAACTAAGAGAATTTGAATGCTAGGGTAATGATTGAGCATTCAAAATATTGGTCATAATTGTACAAATCACACACCACAACACAGGAGAAATGCCTAGTGTGGGGCAATGTTTTATTTAAAACAAAACAAAAAAAGTTTGAAGCAAAACATAATTTGCCTTTGACGTCACATCGCAAGTGCAGGCGCATACGCCCAACCCTCCTTTTTCACTATGCGTCGAAATATCAGTTAGGGTGCTTTTGTGAATCAATGATCAATCAACTCAGCCTATCGCAGTCCACTGCTGGACATAGGACTCTCCCAGACTGCGCCATAACACCTTAGGGGGGAGGGGGGGGGCATTCCACACTACGCTTGCCGATATGCGGTCTTCACTCCAGAACTCGTCTGCTCCACCGGCCATTGGTCCTTCGACAGACATAACTAGCCCACTGCCACTTCAGTTTGCTTACTCTGCAAGTTATGTCGGTAACTCCGGTTCTTTTTCGGATAATTTAATTCCTGATTTATCCTTCAAAGAGACTCCGAGCATAGCTCGCTCCATAGCGCGCTGAGCTACCTTGAATTTGTAGACCAGCCCGACCGTCAGTGTCCACGTTTCAGCACCGTATGTCTGACGGGCAGGGCGCACTGGTTAGTCTTCAAACACTGCGGGATAGGGACGAAAAGACTTGACACTATCAGGAAATGTAACACTATTGCACAGAATAACTTTTATTCGCCCTGAATATCCTTTTAAAAATTGTCCAAATCTGAGTTTTCATAGTCAGATTTTAGGAAAGCCCACAATTTATTCATCAGATTTGCTTATTTAAGTCGTTATGTGTTAGGCCGCACATTATCTTACGATAATCAACGACTCAATTTGGCCCTTTTTTTTAAATCTGAAAGTGAACTCTTGACCACGGGGCTCTCATCAGAAACTTTGTAAATCTGCTCGAAATTATAAAAAAGCCAACCAAAGAAAGTTTTAAATCGTATGTAACACAATCAGCCTAAAAATATAGTTATAAGCTAATTCAAAAGCTAGGCTAGCTAGGGGGCAGATTTTTAAAAATATTCAGGTATTAACCTGAAAACTTAAAAAAATCATCGACAATCGTCAAGTTATTAATCGGCGGCACCGTGTCATACATAGTGCAAGTGCGTGCATGAGTCAAGATTACGAGAACATTAGGAAGTTTCAACCGCAGAAGACTTTGTAAGGAGACACCTCGAGGATTTTATTGAAACTGTACCTACCGCGCTCAATCTGAGTGAGTTACTGTTGGAAAACTAGCATCAATTATCGAGAGGTTAATTAAAACTTATTATTATACCTTTCTCATTATGGCAGTTTAGGTTAGACCTGAGAATACTTTTTACGGGCCGAGTGAGTAGAGCGTGCTTACGATAGGTACAGCGAGCCAAGCGAGCCCTTTCTATAACACGAATAAACAGAGCGCGGTTACTCAAGCAATGAGTGAGCGAAGCGAAAACAGTTTAAGAGAAACTCAGTTTTATTGTCAAAAGTAGCCCAAACCTAAATGTAACAACCCAATGCCCAGCCCAATGTGTAATGTAACACAATTAACGCAAGACCTCATACACCCCAATTAGAGTAGGTATTGAGTTAAAAGCATAATACAATAACCAAAACTTATTTTTTTTTAAAGCTAACTATTATTATTAAGAAAATTGTGTTGACATTATTTTATGCATTTAAAATTGAGTCTTATGGCTTTGAAATAATATTTAATTTTCTTTGGCTCAATCACCGGTCAGTATGGCAAAATATTTAATTTTTGAAAAAATACATTATTAAAAGTTACTGATATCTATTCAGTAGTCAATTATGAACAAACTACTTTCAGGAATTGCGTTTATTCTGTTACACCTTGTATATGTTTGTACAGACGCCAAGCATATCAAGCTATTACAATCTGTCCAATTAATTTAATAGATTTTCAACTTTATCGCTAAAGCATAAGGTTCAAATGACGAGTTTAAAGACAACTAACTGAGCGGGTCCCAGTAATCGTCAAAATAGCACTTAAAATGACGAGTTCTGGGTCAAGTATGAATTTTTAGGTACCAATAGATGTCACGTTCGAAAAAAAATACTTTTATGATAAAACTGTTCCAAACTTCAAGTTACATCATTAGCAAATTAACTTAACTAATTCATCAAACGATCAGACTTACCGTAGACCCCACTGAAGGTTCGTAAATCAAAAAACAAAACTGCGCGCTGAGTTTGACATTTAGCAGTTAAACTTGCAAAAAAATGAAAAAATTGTGGGAGATACTTTTCAAGTAAGATATCTCGGCCACCATTACAGTTAAAACTCAGTGTTGTTATTTTAATTGTTCAATATGTTACCAAAAATAGGTTGCCATAAAAATTAGCCAATTAAATATTTAGTAGAAAAAGATATTGAAGTTTTTAGACAATTTGACGACTTCTGGGTCACTGTCGACTTCACCCGCGTTTACCTTAGGTATCTATATTCGTGGATCTAACAGTCGTTACGGGTAGTCAGAAGCGCGAAAGTCTGACAACCAGTCTTACCAAGGGGTATCGTATTACCCAGTAACTGGGTTGTGGAGGTCAGATAGGCAGTCATCATCATCATCATTTCAGCCGAAAGACGTCCACTGCTGGACATAGGCCTCCCCCAAGCACCTCCACTTCGACCGGTTCTGTGCTTGTCGCATCCAACGATAGGCAGTCGCTCCATGTAAAATACTGATATTCAACTGCATCCGGTTAGACGGGAAGCCGACCCCAACATAATTATAGTTGGGAAAAGGCTAGGGAGACGATGATGACCATAAAACAAAGTCGGGTTATTTACACCATAACTCAAGAATGGCTGAACCGATTTTTATGATGTTTGATTTGTTGGATTTGTCTCCGCCCCGAATAGCATAATAACTATTAAAAACAAGGCAAAATTCACGAAAAAAAAAAAAAAGAGAAGATTATATTATTCATCCAATTTGAAAGTGACTCTGTCTGTCTGTCTGTATGTTACCTTTTCACGCCTAAACCACTGAACGGATTTCGATAAAACTTGGCAGAGAGATAGATTGCATCCCGGGGAAGGACATAGGATAGTTTTTATCGACATACCTACCTCGCGGGCGAAGCCGCGGGCGGAAGCTAGTTTTCTTATACATTAAGGCGGTAAGAAGTTCGCCGGGTCAGATAGTTTATAAAAAAAAAACACTAATGTGCAGATCTGAAGTAGTAATCAAGTCATAACAATAACAAGTGGCAATTTAGATACTATCAGTTCTTAGAAAGATAACACAGAAACAAATGAAGCACCTAAAACAATTGACTATCGCACCTCAAAAATCGAAGCAGTAAGGAAAACAAATAAATTCAATTTTTAGAACATTTTTAGTTTTAATTAATGTACAGACGCCAGCACATCAAGCTACTACAATCTGTCAAATTTCTTAAATAGATTTTCAACTTTATCTCTAAAGCATAAGGTTCAAAAATGTGCTGGCGTCTGTACATATTTGTGGCGTAGACAATATTATGATTAGTTGAAAACTTCCTTTCAAGATGTAGGTACGAAATTAAATTGTACTCGACTAGAAATTTGTCGCCCAAAAAGAAAATAATAGGCGGCTGCCAAAATCCTTTGTACTTGACCTTTGGAGGAGTAGATAATGTAAGGGATTGTAGCAGGTGGCGTTCTGTAGTTTCTCAATATAGCCCCAATATGGGAAGAATACATGAGTTTATGTACAGACCCAGCACATCGGGCTACTACAATCTATCAAATTACTTTAATAGATTTTCAACTTTATCGCTAAAGCATACGATTCAAAGTTGATTGGGAAATTTTGACAGTTTCGGGTAGCTTCATGTGCTGGCGTCTGTACCTATGTACTTTTACTGAAGTAGGCATTTGAAAATTCAAATTTTTTTTTAACAAATTCAAACTGAAGTTTGGACAGGTGACAAAACTATAAACAAACAGTTTAGTATTTCGAAAACTGGCCAAGGTTTTCCCAATGCCCATACCAAATCATAAGCAAATAATGTGTCACGTGTTTACCAATCGGTCAACTCAAGTCATAGGTAAATAGCAGGTAAGTAGGTACGACTTGAGTTTTCACAACCTTTTTTCTAAAGTAAGCAAACTGCGCTCTTTCATATGATACCCCACATGCCCTAGTAGCCCCACTTCGAATTTTTCAGACCCCCTTTCAGTCCCTGTTGCAAAAAATATACAAATATTTTTAGTTCTTTCTTATTTGCAAAATAGTTGGGCAAACGTCATCTAAAACTATTCCAAATTTCAAGTTGATAGCATTAGTAGTTCTTGAGATATCCAGCTGTGCCAGACAGACACTTTTTTTTTTTAGTCTCACCATAAGGGTGTCGTTTTACCATTTTGGTACGGAACCCTTAAAATGAAGCATCATGTCTGGTATCTATGTCATAACTTAATAAGCACCTTAAAAAACAGGTTTATACATAATTATTATAATTATACAAGTTCAATGTGATCCAATCTGTATAACCTTTTCCCAACTATGTTGGAGACGGCTTCCAGTCTAACCGGATGCAGCTGAATACCAGTATTTTACATGGAGCGACTGCCTATCTGACCTCCACAACCCAGTTACTGGGTAATACGACACCTCTTGGTAAGACTGGTTGTCAGATTTTCGGGCTTCTGACGACCCGTAACGACTGTCAAAGATCCACGAATGACAGCCAGGACCAACGGCTTAACGTGCTTTCCGAAGCACAGAGGGGTCTTGTATGTAAAGATGGTCACCCATCCACGGACCTACCGCGGCAAGCGTAGCTTAACCTGATCGATCAACCAGGGCGGCTGTTATCACTTATCTTTAATTTTTAACAATTTTTATTTTGTTATTTGTTGTTATGGCGGCCATAGGAGAAACACGAAAATTTAGGTGTCTATCAATTGAGGGGTTAGGCATTAGGCTCAACTCACACCAAAAGAGCGTCGAAGCGCAGCGAAGCGGAGCGCAGATACATTGTCTTATGAATTTTAACTTTATTTTCATTACTATAATACTTATTATCGCAACCGCTCGGTAGAGAAGGCTATTCGCCGGAATTCCAGCGGCGCGGCGCCGCTGGCATCCGCGCGACTCGTTCGAGTTTCAATGCTGCCTGGGTTGGAACCTACGACCTGTAGGTCGTAAGTCGGAGCCGTTACCACTGAGCTACCACTGCTCCCGGTCACTGCTGTTTTTTACATAACGATGCTGTTTTGTAAAACGGCTAGCGGTTATGTAAAACAGAGGATTCGACAATCCGTTTGCGATATAGACACAGCTCACATTACCTAGTCAATTACCATAATGATATATTTGTGAAGAGACAACAGATTACGTGATAAAACCAATTGATTATAGTTACAGTAGGTACGCGTCCTTGATATTTGCTTAATATAGGATCCGTCTCTAAGACCACTAAAACTAATGAGACAAAACAATCTGCACATTAATATAAATATTATTTTAAGTACATACTTCCGGCATGGCGTGTCGTTTACAAAATGCCGTCATTCTTAAGGCGCGTACGCACGTACGAACAAAAACATGGTGAACACGAACATCGAACACTTTGTTCGCACGTGCGTACCACTAACGAACATAACCTGTGTTCGTCAAAAATGTTCGTGGCGATCCATTATGTTCGTGTTCACCATGTTTTGTTCGTACGTGCGTACGCGGCTTCACGTTCTTATTGTAGGTATTTTAAAGTTTATGTTTGTAGCATAATTTTGGTTATACATGCGTCTGGTCATAAATTTTACCTATGTGACAGAACTTATGACCCGACTAAGTAGGTAGAACGAGCTTATTGAATGAAAATAATATTGCATAAGATCTCAATGTCACTAATGAGGCATAATTACATAGTTCGGAAGCGCTCCCGATTGGACCCGAACACACGAACCTCCGCCGCCAGCTCGGTACCGGGTCCCATCGGACCCAAGAATGACGTATATCGACACCCTTAATTGCTTACGTAAATATTTATTATGCTACCCTTCGATCAATAACTATTATTGATCGAAGATGCTACCCATCAAATCTTATGAATGTGAGCTTGCCTAACCGACGAGGGGTATCGACGGTACTGAATTTGATTCGAATTTGCCAGTACAAATTAGTGTTCTATTGATGGTGTAAGTAGTGGTTCCAGGGAAGTCAATAGTTTGTCTTGACCCTGTCGTCCTTCATTGATGGACAATGAGTTTGGCACACTAACCTCTATCATACAAGCTTGTATAATATCTACAGGTCAGTGGTTTGGCATGATGAGTTGATGACGTTTGCCGTGCTCCCATTAAATATTGTAACGTCTACATGACGCTGTAGGAGTCAGCTCACACCGAGACGCGACGCGACGCACAGTTTTCAAAATAGAAATACAATTACAGACCTTATCTACTACACTAAAGGTACACAATGCAGGGTTTACTACTCACTGAATCGTGTAGGTACCTTTTTTTTGTGTAGTAGTTTTAAGGTCTGTAATTGTATTTCTATCTTGAAAACAGCGCGTCGCGTCGCGTCTCGGTGTGAGCTGACTCCTATAACGTCAATAAGTGCTCATTCCAACATTATCAGTTAATAGTTAGTTAAGTATTCACGATATAACAATATTGATAGGTACTTCAAAACCATGTTTCAAGTGCACAGCTGATGTAAACATTTTTTTTTAATAATATTTATATAGGACAATAATAGACGTCGCTGAACTTCCCAAATACACGACGAAGCCGATGTCTGGCTAGCAGATAAGTAGGTATAACCTCATTTTGTGACGTTATTGCACCGCCTGCTTTATGTATAATTATGTGACGTTATTGCACCGCCTGCTTTATGTATAATTATGTGACGTTATTGCACCACCTGCTTTATGTATAATTATGTGACGTTATTGCACCGCCTGCTTTATGTATAATTATGTGACGGTATTGCACCGCCTGCTTTATGTATAAAATTGATATCTGCCACCAAGTAGTTTAAATATGAGAATATCTTAAGCTTATTGCTTAGACTAAAGAAATGATGGATGAACTGTGTGAATATTGATGGTGTCTACTGAGATGACCAACTGAAAATCTGAAATCGCGAAAAAAAAATCAGTTGTTCCCTACATTTTTACGAGTTATACGAACATAAATGGAACAGCAGATTTTTTTTTTCGCGATTTCAGGTTAAGATAATAATTAAGGGGAATTATAAAACGATCGAATAAAACAAAGCTTAGCGACTGATGATGAGATACTGTTTTAATAACTTGAGCGGTATGAATTTGAGTAAGCGAAAAATTAACTAAACTAACGACGAATATTAATTAATATTAAAATCCAGAACGAGCTTACAAAAAGTGGGTTGTAATTAATCCATTTCAGATATTAAAATTCTAGCCGTGCGACTAAATTACTAAGTGAGCGACTAGAAATACAGGGGTGTGTCACGTTTGATATAGAAACAAAAGTTCTAACGATCATAAGACCTAATTTCGTTTAATATAATTTTAACACACACGACATAGGATGCAAGAGCGAGCGAAGGGCACCCCGAGGTTCGGTTGTGTTAGGTTACTTTAAACCCTTTACACAGAAATACCCCTCTTCATTTTGTATTTTAAGTAACTCAAATTAATGTTTGTAAGTTGCTGTTCTGTTGATTTCTCGTCACTCGCAGTCAGTCGCCCACTTAGTAAGGTAAATGTACCAATACTCGTCGGGTTTTGAAATTCACTGACTTTGAAGAACTGCTGCGTGAAAAATATTTAATTTAGAACGAAACTTTTTGCATGACGAAATAGAAAAATTATCCGTTATTCTAACTAAGTTTTAATGTTTATCATTTTTAGTGATAATAAATACTTATTGAAGCAAATGTGAAAAAAGGGCGATTTGTACCAGTACTCGCCAGATTTGTACTATTAATCATCAAAAGGACCCAGTAGTCGTCAATTTTTGATGCTAATATGAACTCTCAGGCCTTTAACATAGGGTTCAAGATGATTACAAATTAAAACAAATTGTGTTTGTCTTTCATAATTATGAGTGGCAAGTCAAACAGAAGGTAGGTGAAGACCAAATCGCAAGAAATTACTAAAGGTTGTGAGGTATTAGCAGAGTAGGTAGGTAAATTCTAATATATTTTTGCTTAAAAAATTAAGATATCAGAATCACAGAATCGGTTTTTATCAGAATAAATTTTCACGTAAAACGTCGTTTCAGTCTCTGGTAAATTCAACATTTTTGACCGACAAAAGCATGTAACATTTCAACCCTTGATAACTAAGAGAATTTGAATGCTAGGGTAATGATTGAGCATTCAAAATATTGGTCATAATTGTACAAATTTTGAAGCAAAAGATAATTTGCCTTTGACGTCACATCGTAAGTGCAGGCGCATACGCCCAACCCTCCTTTTTCACTATGCGTTAAAATTTCAATTAGTGTCATAGTATAATTTTGAAATAATCGAGTTTGTTTATAGTGTACTCCGACGACGCTTTAATTTAGCTACATATCTTTTAATAATTACTATTAAGTGTTTGATATTTCCAACTTCTTAATGCCTAGAAATCTTCATAAAAGGGTCAGCTTCAAAAGTAAATAGTAATGAAATCTACTCGGTTGTTTAATTTAAAAATAAATGAAAAATTACTACCACTTTTTACCAATCAATCAACTCCGTCTATCGCAGTCCACTGCTGGACATAGGAGTCTCCCAGACTGCGCCACAACACCTTAGGGGGGGGGGGGGGGGGGGGGCATTCCACACTACGCTTGCCGATACGCGGTCTCCACTCCAGAACTCGTCTGCTCCACGGGCCATTGGTCCTTCGACAGACATAACCAGCCCACTGCCACTTCAGTTTGCTTACTCTGCAAGCTATGTCGGTAACTCCGGTTCTTTTTCGGATAATTTCATTCATGATTTTATCCTTCAAAGAGACTCCGAGCATAGCTCGCTCCATAGCACGCTGAGCTACCTTGAATTTGTAAACCAGCCCGACCGTCAGTGTCCACGTTTCAGCACCGTAGGTCTGTCGGGCAGGGCGCACTGGTTAGTCTTCAAACACTGCGGGATAGGCGACGAGAAGACTTGACGAAGTTTTCCAAATGCTGCCCAACCCAACTGGATCCTTCTGTCGGCCTCTTTCTCAAAGTTGTGTCTACCGAGCTGGATGACTTACCCTGAATTGCTTGAATCAATGAAATTTCGTCATATTTGCCAAAAGGCTCCATCAAACCGTCAGATATTTATATATTCAATATCAGGAAATGTAACACTATTGCACAGAATAAATTTTATTCGCCCTGAATATCCCTTTAAAAATTGTCAAAATCTGAGTTTTCAAAGTCAGATTTTAGGAAAACCCACAATTTATTCATCAGATTTGCTTATTTAAGTCGTTATGGGTTAGGCCGCACATTATCTTACGATAATCAACGACTCTGAAGATCACTTTAATTTGGCCCTTTTTTGAAATCTGAAAGTGAACTCTTGACCACGGGGCTCCCATCAGAAACTTTTCCAAAAATATTTTCGGTGTTCTCTCATCATGCCGCAGCTACTCGGCTATCAAATTTTCGCCCTGCATATGCTTGTGCATTGTTCATAGCAAAGTAATTTCAAATGTCGTCTCACCGGCCGTAAATCTGGCCAGAAATGAAAAATCAAAGTAAGCTTGCATCTTATGGAAT